>DWHP01009258.1:0-10263 GCA_018247895.1 Parnassius honrathi | reverse complement strand
CATCTCCGGAACCGTGCATCCTACGCAAAAATGGACCGCAGATTCGTGATCAGAGCATGCCAAAACTTTTTTTTTTTAGGAATGTGAGTCGACGAACGTCGTTGTACCGCTTCTGACTCAGTGGTCCAGAACTGGTACAACTACACTACTACCGTTTTTTGGGGTATGTAGATGTGTTTGAAAGTCGCACATCATACTCACTTTGTAATACGATATTGGAATTATTAAACAAACATGACTGCACCATAAAACTAGTTGCGCAAAGATATGACGGTGCAAGTGTCATGCCCTGTGTCAGAAATGGATTGCAATAAAAAGTTAAAGATGTTTGTCCGCAAGCAATGTATATTTGATGTAATGCACACATTTTGGCATTAGTTTTATCTATATCTTGTTACAGGATTGAGGAAGTCAACACTTTTTTTTCAGCCCTTCAGGCTTCTTTTTTTAATAACAGTACAAAACGGTACATCTTTTTATAATGCACATTGCAGCAAAAAATTGCCTAATGCCCCCACAACTCGTTGGACGTATACGTCTATAATTGTAAATACAGTATTCGAACAAAAAGATAATCTGATTAAATTGTTTTCGGATATGTGCGACAATCCGCAGAACTGGGACGGCGATACGAAAGAACTGGGAAGGCGAATTTTAAAAACTTATTGCGTTAACTTAATTTCAATTTTTTCTTTCAAGTTCCTACCGAGTATTTGAAAAAACCGACTGCTTGTACAATATTTAAAAAAAAATTAAAGTTGATGACGTTTATTGCGGTAATAAAATAAAGGAGTTTCAAACATGGTTACGTACTGAATTTCAGTCAGATTTTGACACTGACATCTATATATACACTTGTATATATATAGAGGTCAGTGGATTTTGATCATATTTATGTGTTTTACATTGCATAATAACTCTGCTCTTCGTTTGAGACGCAATGCACGCTGTGCTCAGACAGAATACAACCGACTTTTTGTCGAGTTAATTGATAACATATGTTCAGAAATTAATGGCCGATATTCAGAAATTTTCAAATTAAAATTTTTCCAATTGTAAATTGAAAATGAATCGTAAAATATCGTTTAGATTTTCCTTTATAGGCATTAGATTCATTATTAGAAAATTAGGCAATCCATTTTGATAAACAAACATTGAAAAACCAATTGATTTCATTGTATTCCTCCTCTGAATTAAAAAACCGCAATGTTTTCGCTCATTGACTTTTTAAAGAAAATAGTCTTGAAGAGGCCTTTCCCTAGCCTTTAAAGTTAAGCTAACTTTAAAGGCTAGGGGAAGGCCTCTTCTCGTAACATCTTGTCGTAACTATTCCAGTCACAAGTTCCTCGGCGGAACGTGCTTTCTCCTCTCTGAAGCACATCCATATTTATTTGAGAAATACATAAGGTCAAGAGCGTCTTTCAGACTTATCAATTATCACAATTGAAAAACAGTAATTGCTACAACTGACATGACTCCAATCTTTCCTTAAAAAATAGAGACGATTTGATTTAAAATATAAATAATTTGCTTTGTTAATTTTGTACATAGTTTGTTTGTACTTTATTCATGCTTTTCTTTTGTTCATGTATTGTATTGTATGTAAATATCTTTTTCTTTCACTCAAGCAAACCCAAACTACTTTTTTCAAAGCCACCTAAGGTATGCAATTGCTGATATGTCATACAATCTATCGAGCAGTAGTATTCCTTCTCTGTGCTTTGTTAAACACGTCCTCGACAGCATTGAATATGAAACTATTTTTATAAAACTGCTAAAAACAACAAAACCATATCTTGGGCTTGCCCTAGTTTGGAGCCCTAGCTTCGCCACTGCCGTGAGTCTCGGCGTAAGTCTCACATATCCTTATCAATCTCTTCAATGCACCGATCGATGGGCTCAGCAAGACCATGTCGCCTACATGGTTTATATTATTGATGCATACACTGTCGGTGACATCCAACTTTGGTGTCATTAAGTTCGTCAATCAATTGATTCATATATATGTTAAAGAGAGGAGGAGAAGTCAACCCACCATCTCTTACTCCACAGTCCAAAAAGTACTCTTTTGAGAATGTTTTCACCCATCTCACACAATTAATTGATAAAAATTATTCAGCGAGATAGCCATGAGCAACACACAAGTAAAAAAACATAGAAAGCACTCTTGGTAGGTGTACTCCAGTATACTTCAAGCGCTCGATGTTGAGGTTATCGTGACTCGGAGATTTTACTGACATCATTTTTTTAATTACGGAAGCGACGTCTTTCGAAGTAAACCTAATACTCAACTTCGAGACATGGCCCTCTATAGCTTGCACCTGTGATGGCGCTAGTCCTAACGGTGACCCTACTCTGAAATGTTGTTGAAACAAATCGGCTATCTCGCTAGATTCATGAACACCCGCAACACACACTGGAAGGCTCGGATTATGGTTCAATTTATTTTTTTTACTCCAAAACTTTCTTTTTTTTTCTTACGGGATTAGGGTGACAAACGAGCACACAGTCCACCTGGTGGTAAGTGGATGCTGTGGCCCATAGATATCGACATTTAACTTCGATTAAGAATCATAATGCGGATGCGTTGTCACCCTTGGGGACTAAGTTGGAATGCCTCGATTCGGGTAAAACGGGGCTCCGGTTCTCTACACTCACCATACGAAACAAAGCAACATTAAGCTGCTGTTTTACGATGGCATTCTGTGAGAGCATGGTCCTTTCCCAGTCGTGCCGACCCATTCATGCTACAACCATAATATAGCTGCAGCGTGGCTCTATCACGTATAAAAGTTCTAAAATTATTCTTTAAATGATATTCCACAATGATAGTCGTTTTTATCTGTGTCCTGACGCTTTATTTTCTTCAATAACATTCTATGACTTATATATATATACATCTATTTCACATAATTGTGAATGACAAAAATCATGATATTTATTTATTTGTTCAGCATCATGCTCTTCCCAAATTTTATTATATTTACTGTTTTTAACAGGTAATAATATTACTTTAGGTTTCACTAAATTGAAATTATATTCTATTATCAGTGGAAAATGATCGGACAAGTACGTATCATACAACATACCGATCCCTATGCGGCTGCCGTCACAATAAAATGATCAAGTCATCGGTGGCTGCCATGTGCTTCACTCACAAGTGTACATGAGTTAGATGGTAATATATCTATATTGATGCATGATCACGATTATTATTTACAAAACGTTAATAATTCTTTTGCGAACAGCTCATCAGGATGCGCCTTAAAATAACCCAACATAAAAACACTGAAAACACATTCCACTGAAACATTGTACAATTTCAAAAAGTTTCCACTCGATTCAATAGGCAAATAAACAGAGATGAATAGTAAATAGCGATCGCATATTATTACTTTTATTGAGGCTAGTCGCACACTGTTGCATTTTATCACACTCACCGTGGAGAACGCATTTTCCCTCCAAAACTGGGCTACGCTCCCATATGCCCTTCCTTGAAGTATACCCACTGATGTGTACGACCTCTGAGGTCCCAATAAAGGAAAAGTTATTGTCTATGCTCCCCAAGAATGACAAATCATGTGGTAAAAGCCAGGTTTCCTGAAGCGCTATTATATCTTCTACTTGACATAATCTTCTGACACATTCCAATTCTTACGATTTTAGAATATAAATCGATCATTTTTTATTATTTCTTGTTCGCCATCAAGGCACTCGCTAATTTTTGATCCTAGTACGTACAAAAACTTTGAAAGATTCGTATTCCTTATCTATTGTCAAGTTCATTTTCTTAAAATTAACGTCAATGTTAATTTTACTAATGTAATTAATGATGTCATACACAGCAACATCCTTCACCACATTATAGATATATAGAGGATGTTAATATCTGCCGCTTTAAAATTAAGACCAGGTTCTACTCCTGTTTTCCCCTTGTTACCAACAAAGCGATTTTTGACCTCCGTTTTTTGGTTGTAATCCATTTGTCATTTGGTTTGTCTAGTTTCTATTGACCTTCTTCTACAATTTCGGCCATAGATTTTTGTTTTGATCGGCACTTACGCTACGTCTATGTGTCGCGAAACTCTCGAATACTCTCGAATGACTAGTGGTGGCAACCGATTGCGACACGGACGACTCTAGTACCGTCATTTCGGTTTGATTCGAATCCTTATCGCAAGTAGCATTTTTGACTGCTGTTAATGACAGGGATGGTTGCACTAAACATTCTTAATTTAGTGACGTGTTATCCGCTGTGTAGTTTTGAATCATAACAATTAGTTTGCCAATTTGCGGCATGGCCGACGGACTACTGCCCATATAATGGCTGTTTGAGATACCGTCGCCTCGCTCATTATTTACGTTGTTACAGCATTCAAAATTTTTAGCAAGTGATGCTTGTTTCAAGTCAAAAGCGTTTTTAAATTCATTGAGTTGTTCAGTTGTTACATATGTGTCTCTAAATCTATTAAAGCCGCTCTCAATTACTAATATGTCTTCTAATAATATTGTAACATCGACGTGATCAAACGTTACAAGTGGAAGTTTTTACAGTTCTTTTGCGACAACAACGGGAAATCCCTCAGTATCTGTTTCTTAAAGAACGGTAATAATATTATACAAGTCTTGATCTGATTTCCTGTCCTTCATACGTTTCGCTTTCCGCCTTGTTGTCGTTTCTCTTTGCACATTCGATCTCTTCTGTGGAGGATGACGTAGAACAAATACGCAAAATACTCTCTTCGTCCATGACGTTCATCTTATTTTGTCCGAATGTCAGGAGCTCACAAATAACCATATTACAACTAGTTTGCCAGGCAGACGTTGTTCTGCCCTTTTCGACGACTCTTTGTCATGTCCTATTAAATATCCTTAAATTCGCAAAAAACAAATTGTGGGTCACTCATGCGCAAAAAAAAAACTATCCTATCTCTCAAGTTTTACTAAACTGAACACGGTGTGCAAATTTGATTTAAATCGGTTAAGTAGTTTAGTAGGAGTCCATCGCGGACAAACAACGTACATATTACAAAAATAATTTAAAAACAAAACTATCTTACAATTACTGCCCTTCACTTTATTTAACATTATTGCAACATGTTGATTTTTCTTGTTCTTCAAAATCAGGTTTATAGTATCTAAAATTTCCAATAAATATACTAAAAATACAAATTATAATTATAACTGGCTTACCAGGCAGACGTCGTTCTGCCCTTTTCGACGACCCTTTGTCATGTCCTATTAAAAATTCTTAAATTCGAAAAAAAATTGTGGGTCACTCATGGGTAAAAAAAACTATCCTATCTCTCAAGTTGGACCAAACCCCACACGGTGTGCAAATTTGTGGTTATATTACGTTTTTGTCATACGTTATCATTGTGCTTTAGGTGCTTTATGTGAAATGTAATTGTTTTATGATACTGTAATGAGCAATAAAGATATAGGTTTTAAATGGAAATGTGATAAATAATGCGAAAATTAGCGATTAGCTTTAATCAAAATGGCATTGTGGGAGCAGTTCTCCTCACGGTTTAGCTGCCAGGGTAGTTTGATAAGTCACTTAATTTGAATAGTAGTCCCTCGCAGAAGACAACACTGGCTTTCAATTCGTTCGGGAAGTTTGGAGCCAGCTAAAGATTCCAGTTCTAAAGCAAGAAATGAAAATAAATTGGGGAAAGTAAAGTGAAAGTTATAAAAGTAGTGAAATTTTAATATCGTATTTCCAAAGGGATATACGAACAATTACTGTTTTATTTGAAGAATCCTTCAGTTTTCACCCTAAAAGTAGGGAAATAAGGGAAAATAAAGTCCATTAAGTATATGACTGAAGTCGAGACCTTCCTTAAAAAGCCGTAATCTCGGTCATCAACCCTTTATTTTAAGAAACGGGGTCATTATATGAAGTCGAACGTCTAGAGTCACGCCCACTTCGTTGCCCCTAACCTAGCGTGATGGTGTGGGTTGTTCCCTGATAGGAGGCGCGAGATCCGTGTTCCAGAGGTCCATTGTGGTAGGGCCTTCGCGGTCGATTTAAGAAGCCAGCCGAAGGAAGAGTTCTGAACACCGTTCCCGTTTGGTCATTAGGATCCAATTCTAGACGGGAAAGGAGACCAGCATCGGAAGAGGAAGACGGCCTATCATTTTACTAATATACTATCAGTACCTTCATTTTCACTATGAACAATTTTTAAGTATTCTGTAAAAAGCAGAAATTCCATAATAGATTACAGAAAATTCTTTGCAACTATGTCTCAACTCTTCGTAATTCAGAGTTTTTAAACAAAAAAAATTGTTTATTTAGTAAAGCCATACTGCAGCTATTATAGTAGTATAGTTGTAGCACGAACGGTTCGGCTCGACCGGGGAAGGACCATGCTCTCACAGAATACCAGCGTAAAATAGCAGCTTAATGCTGCTGTGTTTCGTATAGTGAGTGTAGATATACAGAGACTCTTTTTACTGGAAACGAGGCATTCCATCTTAGTCCTCAAAACTGACATCGTATCTTCTGCATTTAGATTCGTAATCGAGGATAGATGTAGATGTCTATGAGCTACAGCAACCACTTACCATCGGGTGGATTGGGCGCTCGTTTGTCACCCTTAACCTAATAAAAAATTTAAAACAAAAAAATTACTAATGCTCGTATACAAACTTAATCGCTACTTTAGATGAACTCTCAGGGTATCAAGTACGGAAAGAAAGGTTTGTACTTGGAATTTCTCTTTTCCATTCAGCTAGACTGACGAGGAAGAGGAAAAAACTCTTAGGGGAGCTTATACTATGTACTATTCTTTGCGATTGGTCTTTGTAGTCAGGTTCCGGGTTTCTTTCTTTGGCGGACGATTCGATGTAATCGATTTTATCCCTTAGGTTAATAATAAAATGATCAAGTGAAGTAAACAAACTAGTAGCAACGTCCAGTTTCATTGTTTCTTTCTGAAGATAATTACTTGTTTTGTCTATTGTTTTCAATATAGAGCTAATTTCCGTTTGTATAATAAAATCTAGGTTTCCCATTTTTCTGGACAGACTAAGGGCTTCATATCTGGTTTCTCGTACCTGTTCTGTTTCTTTTGCGATAAACATCAAAGGTTCCATAATGTGTATATGACATTCATGTAAGGTGCCCGAAAAAAAGTGGTACAATTTCCGAACTATTCCAAATCTCAACATGCATATCTCATACACACCCAGCACCATGGACATCTACTAAGTTTATTTAAGGACCGCACATGGTATAAAGGTGGCAAAATCACGTTTTTCTCTATTCTTGCCAGTATACTTCCCAGACATATTTGAAGCATTGTCGTAATATTTTCAACAAAAGTGTTTCCGCTAAATGCTCAGATTTGTGTTCTTTAATAGGCATAAATGTCAGAAACAGTATTATAGTCATTCATTGTCGTCTGATTTTTTCGAAATAAATATGATTTTCAGTAATAAATTATATCTGTTATGATTTAGTTATCTGGTAGAAACTAGGGGGCCCAGTGGAAAAGAGGGGTCTGGTCTATTACCAAGGGTGATAACTTCTTTCAACTATTCCTTCCATCATCATGTACCGGGTGAACAACTCACTAGGCCCTGTTGCAAGGCAGATAGCCGATCTTTTAGGCTCTCTTTTTGCGTTCAACTCCATTCTCGATGAGGGGTGGGGGTACACACCACCGACCATACCGCAGTGTGCGTGCTCTGTGCCCTATATATTATGGGTCTTACACAGCACTCAAAGGGCAAAGTACTCCTTTCCTATAATCTAATAATAGAGTAAGAGAATTTTGCTGAAGACGCGAGCTCTGAAGTTAACACCGGTTCTAAAATACTATTTATGGAAGACTAAACTGTCTTCCATAAATAGTATTGGAGTGTTAAAAGTAAACGAGAAATATTGATTTCTATTTATTAAATTGCATTATAAATTTTATATTCCAATTTTATGAATATATTTTGTCTGTGCCTCAAATCTGCAAAACGCTGTCCGCCATATTAGAAACTGTCGTGACGTTACTGATCCCGCCTAAGGGTATTAGTATTTTGTGTCACTGATTAAGAGAACTAACTAATGTGCTGTGTTATTTCGAAATTTTTCAAGTTTATATTACGATTATTTTTATTCCGAATTTTATTGAAAAGGTATCATGGAAGACGAATTCGTAAAAGTAAAAAGTACTAATCTACCAAGGATAAATAAATTGACGGTGGCAATTTGTTTTTTTGCATTCAATTCCTAGTTTTGTTCTTCTGAGTTGAGGAATGTTAAAACTTCAATGTAAGTTCCTATTACCAACTTTTGTTTATACAAAACATAGTTTAGTTTATCTATAATTAAAATCATTAGCAATCATTAGTTATAATATCCAAGTTAACTTAATTAATTACAAAATTTGACTTGCGATACCCTTCACCTCATGATGTTTTGTTTTGTATAAACAATTGTTAAATATAAGTCATACTTACATCAAAATAATCTTCACAGAAGTATGGTCTAGTTTTTGTAGACAACGTATTCGGATATATTCTTGCCAGTTTGAACCAAGTATTTCTTATATTTAAATCAGTTGTTTTTTTTTTATAGAAGAGTGGGCAAACGAGCATGTGGCTCACCTGATGTTAAGTGACTAACGCCGCCCGTGATCAACCGCAACACCAGGTGAATTGCAGGTGCGTTGCCGGCCCTTTAAGAAGGAGTAAGCTCTTTTCTTGAAGGTCCCCAGGTCATATCTTCGTACTTGAATCCATAACTTTCCCGGCATTCTTATGCTCATATTTTTGTATTTAGGCACAACACACCAATGATATAGATGATAACTCATTATTAAACATTAAAAACTGTATTATTCCTTTGCAAAATCGGAAAGTTCTAGAACATCACGAGTTGAACGGCATGGCGGCCAACGTTTTCGCGCAAAAATTTAAAACGATAGGTTGAAAGTAATTTATATGGCACTATTCGGTTTTAAGAATTTGTATAAAATTATAGTGATTCGTTATCACTCTAGGATTGATTTAAAATACTTTTGGAAAATGTGTGTTTGTATAGAGAAGACAAAAGCTAGGTAAGAGTCAATGGTAGCAAAGGGCTGCTTCTTTTTTAAAACAACAATTTTTCTTTCCTCTATTTAAAATAGTCAATAGGCAATAGTCACACCACAATAGGGATTTCTTTTTCTGGTTGCCCCTTCTCCCATTTTTATATTTACTAAAAAATTGAAATGAAATTAATTATTAATCAAAGTCAAGTCACGTGACTATCAGGTAACTGACGATTAGTATTAAGTCATTTGTTAACGATTGTATAAAATCAACTTGGGTAATGCCGCAGTTCTAATTTTAAATCTTGTTAAAGAATGCTTCGTTAGTTTATCATAATGTTTGTTGCATTATCTACATAAATATTGACCGCCTTACTCATAAACATCGATGGCAATTTAAAAAAATGCCTTACGTTACTATTTTTCTCTCGTTCACTAAATGACAATAGAAAGAGGTTAGAATGGGGATAATTAATTCGCGATTTAATCATCATAATCATTTTATTCAATGTTAATTTATAAATATGCCTAAAGTTGCTCTTTCTCTCTTGTTCACTAAATGACTGTAGAAAGCGTTTTGGATGGGGATAATTAATACTCCACTTAATTAATTGAATAATAATGAATATAAGCAAGGCAGTGAGTACTTAAATGGTGGTTTAAAGTGAAGTAATTTGTTATATTATGAGTTTATGACTCCTTGTGCCAGTAGCTGATACTCAGCATCAGCTTTTTTTTACTTCAAGTTCCCCACCGGCATAAGGAGCTGATGCTCCTAAGCATCAGATTTTTTTCAGGTGTCTCCAAACTAAATGTGCGTTTTAAAATCCTCCTATCGAAACTTTAGCGGTTGTTAACATTTCTGAAATTAGTAACGTTACAAGTATAAAGCATTACTCAGGTTCTTCTCTTTCTTTTCTGTAAAAGATGTTTTATTTCTTTAGTTCATTATATTTCTCGAGGTGGCAGGACTCCTTTTAAAACAGATTTCAGGATTTGTCTGGGTAGTTACCACCTTCTTACAAATTTTTTCCACGAAATTGTACGTTCACGATCGATAACTGCTAGAGTGTCATGTTTTAAATTGTCAAAAATAGAATGTTATTAAGATGACACCGAGGTTTGTTAACCAATAATTTTATACGTGGTAAAGCCATGCTGCAGTTATATTAAAAATATAGTTGTAGCACGAATGGGTCGGCTCGACCGGGGAGGGACCACGCTCTCA
>DWHP01009257.1:0-10263 GCA_018247895.1 Parnassius honrathi | reverse complement strand
CTTTTAATGTTAACTTAAATTATAATTATTACATTATATTACATTTTATGTTGAAATACCAAAGCAATAATTGATGAATCAAATAATAATTTATCTTTACTGATAACTTTATTAAATATATCTAATGCTGAACTGAACTATTTAGGATATAGGTATGCCATAGTTAACAATCGCAGTTTTTACTATGGATAATATACTATCAAATTTTTATTTTTTATTCTTGTTTTAAGTAAAATACAGACAAAGGTAATGGTTATTACAGACTATAAAGCAATGATCCACAGCCAGCACCCAATTAGTTGAAGTCTTAGGAAGCAATATCTAGAAGTGCTATCGTAAAAATTTGCTGATAGCAAAATTAAACGCAGCAGGATCCAGTATTGACTGTAAACGTGTTAGTTAAAACATTAATTAAGGCGAAGCATTAGCTAAAAGTTCTTTTTAAATTCAAAGTATCAACAAAATACATAATTTTAAAAATATAGGATTATAAAACGATATCTGTCAAAGGACATAAGGTTTTTCTCGCTTTTCCCATCGTCGACTCTTACGACCCCCATCGGACGAAATCGAATAAATTCTCTTCTTCCGTCACCATGTGCAAATGCTCTATTTTAAAAAGACTAGACGCATTTATCATTTATTCGTTGAACTTTGGAAGTTATGAGCCGCGTTGAAAAGGATTGCTTCATATTTTTGAAAATCAATTAAAATTAATTGGTAGTGCCTGCCCTTAACTAGTGCGCTATAAACATGCGGAGAAAAAGCATCAATTAAAAAGACTTCTCTACGGTTCTAAATCACCACTTGACAGATTCATTAGAATACTAGACTGAATTGTGGTTTTTATATCGATAAAGATAAAAGCCATTTTCGGTTGTTAATACACGATTAATAGAAGGGATATGCATGTTATAGGAGTTGGCCAATAGATTTCGATGTTAGTTTTTATAACGGTTTTGTGTTAACATGTCTATATAAATTTACTAGATTTTTACTTACCGTAAGCCGTTTATGCCTATTTTGTTCTCAAATACGCCGTATGCCTGTTTATCTACTCTTCCATATCAAAAAGTGCCTATCTATGGTAGATTTTTAATATTTATTCGCCTATACACGATTATTTTACTAACAAAAATTTATTTTATGGGCTATGATTAGCATTAGATATCTGTGTTTTATCTATTAATGTCCAGTTGAAAGCGCTGATAATACATATAAATACTGAGAGTTGAAAGTATAATTACAGCTTGCTTAATATTTATCTTTTTATCTATCTCTCTCTTACACTCTATAAAAGTTCCCTGCTGAACATAGGCCTCCCCATAGATTGCCTCACAGGGAGGATTTTGCCGTAGTTGCGAAGCTTGGCAGGCGTGTTGGCAACCGCAGTTTGTTTTATGCAACTATTATCAGAAAGATGCTTTTTTTTAGAATAAAGGTGACAATCGAGCACGCAGTCCACCAGATGGTAAGTGGTTGCTGTGGCCCATAGACATCTACATCTATCCTCGTTTGCGAATCAAAATGCAGATGCGTTGTCAGCCTTGAGGACTAAGATCTTTTCCAGTAAAAAGCGTCTCCGGTTCTCTACACTCACCATATGAAACACAGCAGCATTAAGCTGCTGTTTGACGCTGGTATTCTGTGAGAGCGTGGTCCTTCCCCGGTCGAGCCGACCAATTCGTGCTACAACTATACAATTAATACAGCTGCAGCATGGCTCTACCACGTAAAGACGTTACACTTATACTGAAGTACGCGGAAAATCAGCACATTACATTGCATTTTTTCCAGAATAAGGGTGTAAAATTTACACACAGTCCATCCGATGGTAGTTTGATGATTTGGCCCATAGTTATGACTACACACTCGACTAGAGATCAAAATGTAAATGCGTTGTCACCGCTGAAGACTACGAACGATCAGCTCTATACCAGTATAAAAGGTTTCCGGTTCTCTAAACTCACCGTACGAAACACAGTAACATTGAGGTGCTATTTTACGCTGGTTTTCTGGATGGCTGAGCTCTATTATAGCTGCAGCATGGCTCTACCACGTAAACAACAACTACTGAAAGATGCTGGCGGGATAGAAATGAGTTTGCTCGTCTTTTATAAATATAATATAAATATAAAAAGTAATTTATTAAAAAGTAATTATTCACGTAAATATAAGAAATCTTATCAGGTACTGGTGGTAAGACCTAGTTAGGAATGGTTTCAGCTGCAAACAAGTAGTAAATATTTAAATTAATAATAATACCCTCTAGACCGAATTCCGGTCACAGCAGCTAGTCCTTACGGAGACTAGGATTCTTTTTTAAAAAAGAATAAAGGTGACAAACGAGCACACAGTCCACCTGATGGTAAGTGGATGCTGTAGTCCATAGATATCTAAATTTATCCTCGATTAAGAATAAAATGCAGGTGCATTGTCACACTTGAGTATTAAGATGGAATTTTCCAATGGACTATGAAATAATAATGGAAGTTTCTAGTAAAAAAGGGTCTCGCGGATCTCTACACTTACCATACGAAACATATCAGTATTAAGTTGCTATTTTACGCTAGTATTCTGTGAGAGCGTGGTCCTTTCCCGATCGAGCCGACCCATTAATGCTACAAATATAATATAGCTGCAGCGTGGCTCTACCACGTGTATAAGGACAACACAGGATATTCTTCGCAGGACAGGATTGTAGTGCGCGAGTATTAACACAGGTGCCCTATCTACTCCTTCACTTTCATAATCTAATGGGGCGATAATCCGACTCGATCGGAGAGAGAACAGGCGTAGGAATAACGACTGTACGTGCTTTCCGAGGCACGGATGTAAAACATCTACTATGACCCAGGACTCGTTCCCGGGACCCAACGATCGGCAGTCACGCTAAGCTAAGCTAAGATCATAGACAAACTAGGCGGTCAGATAATAGTTAAATTACCATACTTCGTGCTAGCGAATTATCGAAGCCATTATGTTTTTAACAAACGCAAGTAGGTAACTCGAAAGAAATATAATAATGCTACGACGGACCTAGCCTCAGCGCTCAGCCTTGCCTAACCTGTTTTTTCTCTAACATATCGTGTTACTCGACCTACGTTGAGCCTTTGAACGAAACTATAATACAATGTAACTCATTACAATTTTTTGCGTTCTTTCATTATGTAGTGTTAAGAAATTACGCGCAGATATGAGGTTTATTGCTTTTTCAACTTATTATATTTTATCTGTCATCTTGTCGAGTACTAAAAGAAACTTATAGTGTCAAATGGAAGTCCACAGTCCCTGCTCTCTGGGTGACAGGCGAGAGAGGATGCTTATGAGAAAAAGGATTCTGGTGCGATTATGGAAAAACAATTAAAGAACTCTAGTAACAAAATTAAATACCGAAAGTTAAGGCATCAAATTTAGAGGGTATCAAATTTCATGGATTGTTGTTCAAACACATCCCTCAATTTTTAAAGAAGCAAACAGTTTGCCTAATAGTGAGTGCTATTGCCACATTCATAGTATCATCGATTAAAAATCAACGTGTTATTACTCTTACTATTAGGATATACCTTGCTTCCAGTAAATTGGATTTCTAAATTTCTCACACGAAGCAATGCATTTTTATATATAATATTAATATGGTTGTTGCAAGAATGGGTCGGCTTGACCGAGGACCGGACCGGACCTTGCTCTCAGAGAATATCGGCGTATAATAGGAGCTCAATTTGTTTCGTATATGAGTTTAGAGAACTGGAGACCGTTTCGAATAGGCAGCTTGATGCTGCTGTGTTTCGTATGGTGAATGTAGAAAATCGAAGACCCGTTTTACTGGAATCGAGGCATCCCATCTTGAACCTCAGGGGTGGCAACACATCTGAAACACAGCAGCATCAAGCTGTTACTTTACGCTGGTATTCTGTGAGAGAGTGGTCCTTTCCTAGTCGAGCTTAACCTTTCGTGCTACAACCATAACACAGCTGCAACTTGGCTCTACCACGTGTAGTACGAGTAGTGTATACGTATGGTACGTATAAATTTCGTATTATTTCCTTCTAAAAAATTAAAGAAGGATTTAATGCAGAATTTCATGAAATATAAAAATGTATGCCAAAATTTCAATTGTTTGAGTACGCATTTCTTAAAGATGAAATCACTTTAGAAAATCCTGTACCGTAAACATTTTACTTAACGCTTTAAAACCTAAACTTATAACAGGTTTTCTAAGCGAACCTAATTCTAGTGCCTACTTGTCCCCACTCTCCCCACCACTTTATCGAGTGACTCAGCCGGCGAAGGCGAATATTTTGCAACCGAAATTCTACCGGTTCTAGACAATGGCATTATTAGGCGTTGGAAGCCATTTTGTTGGTAGAAAATGCGTCAATAGTATTACCTACCAGTCTTGTGTTCATTTAGAAAGAATTGGAACGTTCTTGTTAGGCTTCGCAACTGGAGTTGTTAGGTCAAATTTATAACCAAAGTCAGTGTAATTAAACAGAAATTAATTGAAATTTTATTTTATGATTAACACAGTGTAGTATGATATATAAACTTCCCTTCTATGTCCCTTGTACTCCGCAAATTTTAGCTGTAAATCTTTTTTAATTCTTCAAGTCGTCAAGAGTTCAAGAGTCAAGCTTTGAAACTCCTTACCACTAACTAAAAACGTGCTTAAACAATACTCGTAGACTTCTTTAAAAACAAGTTAAGAAATATTATCTTTTCTTCTAAAATTTCCCCCCTCCTTTCATTTCTTCCTGTCTCTTTTTAATCACTAGTCTGTCAATTAAGTAAATTTTGACAAACATGCCAATGAATTTTAACAAATAAACTAACAAGAAAAAATGGAGATAAAAACTAATTTTAACTATTTTTAATCGAGGATAAATATAGAAGTATATGTGCCGCAGCATCCACTTACCATCAGGTGGACTGTGTGCTCGTTTGTCACTCTTATCCTATAAAAAGTCCTATTACTGAGCACATGTATTGAATTTAAGAAAATATTTTTTTATAAAACTTAAAGTCCTGAACGTTACAACAGATCCTGTACTGCAGGCCGCACACCTGCTGCGGACCTCAAACAAGGAAAGCTCCAGATGCGTTCTACACCCTAAGAACTAAGAAGGAATGCCTCCCAGTCTGTATTCATACTGACTTTCTGTACCCTTCAGATCGGAACACGTAAGTGCAAACACTGCTATTTGGCGACAGATATTGGTAAGTGTTGGATCTACACAGACGGCCTCTTAGCAAGAATAAGAGCCCCATCTTGTAAAATAACTTACTTAATTCAAATCTAATATAAAGTTTAAACATGAGAATACATACGAAAGTGTTTATTGTAATATAAAAATAGATTCTTAAATGCGTAACACTCATACATAATTTAAAAAATGTTTCAATTATGTATGAGTATTATGCAACAATATATAATAAATGAAAATCAGCGCGATTTTAAAATAATAAAATCCACTTTAAATTCAGAATCGCCGCTGCGCCTACGCAGGGTAAATTAATGACGTTCGTGACCGGCATCTCCCGAGGGAATCACATAAATATTGCTAGGTATTTAGGTCCTATCCGTCACAGCAAAACGTATGCCGTAGTTCTGATAGAAAAGTGATTTGTTTCTTTAATAAAGTAGTTATTTTTACATAACAATGACGTTCCTTTGTCACAGTACGCGTATAACGCATTTTTTATATAAAATAACCTCTTAGGTTGTTAATTCAAACAGTAGTATCTTATGAGCCGGTGTCTTCTCACAAAATGTGTGTGTGTGTGTGTGTGTGTGTGTGTGTGTGTGTGTGTGTGTGTGTGCGTGCGTGTGTGTGTGTGCGTGTGTTTGTAAACATAGATATGATGTGACTAAAAAGGGGACTTAATACTAAAAGCAAACTTAAAGAAATTCAGTTCAAATTTTACGGCGTATACTGACTTTAATAACAACCCTCACCATGATATATATAGTATCAAGGTGAGGGTAGTTATAATTAATCAGTGCATTTAATACGACCATAAAAATAACAAAATTGTAACATGAATCATGTCTTAAACTCGCCTTAACATTTCTTAGTTATAAAATGAGTTTGGTCATCACCGGCCCAATGAAATTGTTACTTTCTGATCTATACCTTGTGCTTCGCCTGAAGGGAAATATCGTGAGAAAGAGAAGGATTAAATAAAGTTCGAGGATATAATGAATAGTCTACCTACACGTACTGGAGCACCGCGGATTCTTCGTAGGTCCGAACACCCTCTCAGAAATGAGCGGAAACCTGTGCACAGCGATGGGACGTATAACAGACTGATTATTGAACATGAAATAAATAGAGAGAAAGTCCTTCACTAACATAAGTCCATAAACTTACAGTTTATTTAACACAATAGAAAAATTGTGCAGTCACTCATCAGAATTATTAATTACATAATATTTTTTACTGACGTATATTATATACTCCTGGTCGAATCTCACCCAAGCCGTAAATTTTAAATAATCGAAAGCTTTTAGCCTTACAGGAGATATTACACTGCTAAAGATATAATAATTTACAAAGAAGAGCTTACTTGCTCAATGGAAATATTATGCAAAAAGGTAAGAGGTAGCTCAGGATGCATTATAAGAAACATGGACAAATTCACAACACTATAAGTTGCGCACAGAAGGTTTACCGGTGGTCACCTCCCCCACTTCTGCCAACTGAATCTCGGTTCTCTCAGGGATTCCAAGTCAGATTGCCGGGCTACTTTTAAAGAATAAGGGTGATAAACGAGCATGTAGTAAGCCCGATGGTAAGTGGATGCTGTGGCCTATTGAAATATTTATCTATACTCAGTAAAGAATCAAAAGCAGATGCGTTGTCAATCCTAAAAATAGAATGCCTCGTTTCCATTAAAAGGGGTCTGCATTTCTATACACTCACCGTACGAAACACAGCATTCTAGTAAAAGGGGTCTCCATTTCTATACACTCACCATACGAAACACAGCATTCTAGTAAAAAGGGTCTCCATTTCTGTACACTCACCATACAAAACACAGCATTCTAGTAAAAGGGGTCACCACTTCTATACACTCACCAAACGAAACACAGCATTCTATTAAAAGGGGTCTCCAATTCTATACACTCACCATACGAAACACAGCATTCTAGTAAAAGGGGTCTCCATTTCTGTACACTCACCATACAAAACACAACATTCTAGTAAAAGGGGTCTCCATTTCCGCACACTCACCATACGAAACATTCCTGTAAAAGAGGTCTACAGTCGCCATGCGAAACACTATTAGTAATTAATTTTATTAAGTAAAGAAAGCTGCTATTTTACGCTGGTATTCTGTGAGAGCGTGGTCTTCTCTTCTCGAGTCTACCCATTTGTGCCACAACCATGATATACCCGCAGCATGAATCTGTCACGTAGACTACACAGGGATAATAGCCGGGAATGATAATTAACGCTATGGTATATTTGAATCTTACGAAATATCTCTTCATTTAGGTTATGCGTACATAATAATTTTGTTCCGCATTGGTACCAGGAATACATAACTCATAATGTATTTACCACTAGCCTATCCGAACATCAAACAGTGTATAATCAAAGTTCAATCTGTAAACATTTCTTTGCACAATACGACGCCACCCTTTAACAGTTATATACGGAGCTGTGTGAAGTTTGCATAAACTACAAAGACTGCGTTTTTAGTGTTGACACACGTCTATTATGAATGAAATAAATGCGTAAATATATAATAATGATATATTTACTAAGATTTCTTTTATAATAGCATGCACTTCCATCTGCGCCTAGACATTGCTGAAAAAAATAAAAATATTCCTAAGTATCGCCATGAAACATATATTCAGGGGTTTGGATATACAGAGTTATATTGCAATAACTGACCAAATTTGCGGAGATTCAGTATAAGTAATATAGGCAAATGGTGAAAAAAAATTAATTAAAAAGTCTCAAAAATTCCTTTTTATCTTTGAAATTCAAAATGTCGCAATGCATTACTTTAACTAATTATACTGCGTACGCAAACATACGTAAGGGTTGATCGATATTGCTGCCCATAAATCACATTCAATTTGAGATAATTTCAAATAAAATTAGGAGCCTTATTTACTCGTATTTTCAAAAACTACTATAGCAGTATATCATTATTTGTATATTTGAACTTAAAGTTTAAATTAGGCTACCCTTTGCAAAATTACAGGACATAATATAAATTGTTTAAAAATTAATATGTCGTAACGATCTTTAATTCGATTTAAGGAATAATCTCTCTGGTTTAGGTGTAATATTTCAGGAAATAAAATAAGTGATAGCAACAATTGCATTATGTCTAACTCTAGGGAACAGGCCTGTCGTTATTGCTAAGAGAACTAGTAACAATTAATATCCAGAAGTAGGAAGAAATTTTTAAAGTCATAAGCTCACTTGATACCGTTATCACACACGTATTTTGAGTACTGTCTTACGCCAAAATAAATAAGTAACAAATAGTAAAATGGGAGACATCGTGATATTTATCTATCAAAAATAATATTTATTTTCATCAAATATCGTGCTTCAATATTTAATAATATATTTTTACCCAAAACTAAATCTATACTATATATATTTTTACATAGATTATTTACATAACATCTTAATATATATAAATTAAGTGTCACATTGTTTGTCCGCGATGGACTCCTAAACTACTCAACCGATTTTAATCTTTGCACACCATGTGCATTTTTGCACAACTTGAGAGATAGCATGGGTTTTTGTTCATGAGTGACCCACAAATTTTTGCGAATTTAAGGATTTTTAATGGGACATGACAAAGGGTCGTCGATAGGGGCAGAACAACGTCTGCCTGGCAAGCTAGTACAAATATATATATTTGAACGTTAAAAAACCTGAAATAATAAAAAAAACTAAAACTAAAACCTTAATGATGATACAATAGCCTACTCCTCGCGGTGTACCTAGTGTTACTAATCCTTAAAATTTTTATAAGAAAATATTTTGATTTTCTTACCTTAGAAATTCACAATAATACAAAGAAATGAAACTTTCGTTTTATTTAAAAAGTACACTATCGGCCATACTTTAATAGTAGATTACTGCCTTTTCATCTCTATATTAATATCTCTATAATAGAAAAGGATACATATCTTTTGCTATTATCATTTAGTGAAAAAAATAACAGAAATTTTTCATTGACCTATTTTAGTTTTTGTTTGAAGAATTAAATTTTTTTTCAAAAACACGACGAATTAAATCTGACATTTCTAGTTCCATTCTGTTTGGTGTTTCGCGCTGCAACAAACGCATAAACGTCTTCAACTGTAAAACTGTACTAGACTGCTGACGTAAAACATAGGATGCATTCAAAAGAGCTGTGTATTATCGCGAATGTTTATTTAAACTGGTTGAAAGAAGGCAATCTGGCGTCGTAAGGATGCATGCACACTATTGAAGAAGTGACGCAACTTCTCCGTTCACTATTTGTTCCTTTGAGGGAGGTTACGCAATTTGTTATGCATTTATATACTTCACAACTCACTGCATTTGGTATAAAATCAGCAACCAACTAACGTTTCTACTTTTTAAAGGAATGAAATAATGATAATTATCATTTAGTACAAAATAATAATTATTTAAAGGTCTTAGAAAAACATTGGTTTTAGTAAATGCACTTTTCTTCTTTGACAACCTTAAAATTAACGTAATGCATATTCTGTACAAAATCGTACATAATATATATCATTCATACTCGAATTACCTATATGCTATACTGCGACCCTATGTTAACTTTACTTGAAAGTGTTGTTTTTCTGGTTATTAGAATTTAAAGATTTTTTATTAGTTGAAATTATTACATAAAACATAAACACTCACGTCTGTCACCCAGAGGGGTAGGCAGAGACCACAGACTTCCATTTAACACGATCCTGACATACCTCTCTCGCCTCTTCAACATCCATGTACTTACGCATACATGCTCGTCGTTAAGGGTACTCTTAATTTGGCCCATTTTAATATATCGCGAATTAGGTCGACAAACTTTCGCCTAGGACGTCCCTTTCCGACTCTTCCATTCACTTCTGCAACGTATATTTGATTTGTCAATCTTTCCTCATTCATTCTTTCTACATGACCAAACCACCGAAGCATTCCTTTCTTAATCGTGGTCACCGCATCATCTTGCAAACCACACTCTTCTTTTATCACACAGTTTCTCACCCTGTCACTCAGATTCAGCCCT
>DWHP01009256.1:0-10263 GCA_018247895.1 Parnassius honrathi | reverse complement strand
AAAAAGCATCTTGAGTACGTTCGTGCATGTAGCGTGGACCACCAGTAAAAGAAGAGGGTAAAATAACTAAACGGCCCATATTCACCGTATCATTATCTTGCTGCATGGCGTCGCGAAGGTGCACGTATTCTTCAGCGCGCAGCTGCCTTTGATTAGATCGTATATAAACTAATCTTTCGGTTTCAATTTTTGCGTACATGTCAACAATAAACTGATTGAATAAGCCACGAAAACGTTGAAAGTATACAAATCTATTCCGTCTCACTTGCAAGTGGTAACAATAAAATTGAAGGCATGACATCTTTTTATTATAATTAGGTGCGCCTGTACGCGGATCAGTTTGGTATAAAGCGAAATTATAACCATCTTCCCCTCGAGAGTATATCAAAGGATATTGCAAACTGTCGTAAGCCCTGTGGGTTTCGTAAATACGTTGCAAACGATTGTCTCTGGAACGGATAACGATATCACGCCTACCACATTCCTGGTCGACCAATACTACAGCAACTTCATTCGTGGATGGAACGTTATAACGCCCAGGGTGTTCCTGAGTTGGACGCCTATCGGCATTTATAACAATTTTATAATTGTTATCACCATCTTGAGGAAGAGCTTCTAATGCCGATTTAAAACTGCATACATACGAATTAACCTGATGCAACATGTTCTGAAGTTGTGAAATAAGTTCAGTATTTAAATTCGGGAAATATTGATTTCTTATATTCGACTGTTCGTTGTAGTCGGATACAAAATATATTTGAAGAAACTTAGGTTGGTCTTCAGGCAAAAGGGATCCTATCAAATGGTAAACCTGACCTTGTATCTTAAAAGTAGGCATGAAAGGACCTTCTGAGATTTGTTGAGCACCAAAGGATGTCATTTGAAACGCACTATTATAAGTGCGAATATTGTCTAAGAACTGTTTAGATTGCACATGTTCCCCTAAAAGTAGTGACTTCAAAGGTTCCGGTGGATCTTCGAACGAAGGCAAATTTATTTTACCTCCAGAACAACAGAAACCAGCCGACTCCTTACTCCACTTTGAAGCATTACAAAAAGAACATACTACGTTCATATCGCCTATTACAGAAGATGATCTGTAATCAATTGTGAGGTTATAAGCAAACCCACTTTTATATTTGTCGGACCACGCCACCGAATTTGTAGATTGATCTTCTATGTGTACATCTAAGTCATTAAGACTATGTCGAAATCTGTCTGCAGTAAGACGGGCCTCTCGCTGTTCGTCCGTTTCAAGAGACCGAATATTTTCAATTCTTAATCTTTCATTAGACAAACTTATTAATCGTTCTTGTCTCAAAGAATTGTAATATTCGCGTCCCGACTCTAGTCGTTGTCCATACTCATGTTCATCTTCAAGAGATCGAATAATATTATGGTGTACCCTATTATTTGTCAAACAGTCTTCATATTGAGTAAAAGTTTCAGATTCTCGAGAAATATGACGTTCGCGATCACCAGTGAGACGTAATTCCCTGCAGTGTAGGTTTCGGACTCGCGAGATAATGTATGCCGTTTGCGGTCGGCTGTGAGCCGCAATTCTCATTGTGAAGCAGTTTCAGCTTATCGGGATAACACATGTTGTTCTCGGTCAATAGTAAGCCTTAGCACTCGTTGAGAAGAATTTTGAGACGCCCGTGATGTAGCTCGTCTCGCTCTGTGAGCTGCTAATCGCATCTCTCTTTCTGGAGAGCTTTCATTGGCTCGAGAAGTTGAGGCAGTAACTCTCATAGAGTTTAACCGATGTGCTCTTTCCTCTGCCGATTCTTGAGAACTCACATTTCTCATTTTGTTAGCTTCTCTTGAATTTCGAGATAAAGGTAATCGTTTTTTTAGGTGGCATTGTGTATTTTATTTTTAATCATTCAGTTTAAGCATTCAGTTACCTAACAAAATAATCTACGTCAGAGGTCCTAAATATAGCTACCATACACTTAAAAAAATCCAAAGTTAAATTCTTAAAAATATATAAGTAGGTACCTAAACTACGTCTAATAGAATGAAATAACCTATTTGATAGCTAGGTACCTATTTAAAACTACAGCTAAATAAAAAAAAAGTTTAATTTATAATTAAGCTAATACTAAGAAATATTTAAACACTACCAAAATAACTAATACCTATTTTATAAAATAACAACCAAAGAAATCTAAAAATAAATTATTAAACGTAAGAGTAGACTAAAAGTCGCGCTGATAAGCACGGTTTGTTAAAATCAATTATTGTCTGTCAATAAGATCGAACACTGAACGTCTATTCGCATCAACAGCCAAATATTGTATGAAGCTCGCACTCGGACGCCCTGCCTTTTTACCTCCTGCCGCAAGCCGCGTCGAGCGCGGCGACCGTTTCACAAAAATAATCCTTATAGCGTGATTCAGTATTCACGCGCGATAACTTATTAGCGTATTTCATGTATAACTTTGGTGCTTCTATACCGATTTCTATGATTCTTTTATATTGAATAGATAATAATGTTAACTTTTTTTAATTAGGGATGAGTGAAAGTGTTATAAACGTAAGAGTAGACAAATATAATCAGACAGCTCCGAACTGCTAAGCTATCGGGAGTTACACGTGTTATTGTGAGTCAACCATAAACGATAGACATATGCTGTCGTGGGATATTTTTTATATAATTTTATAACATTTCCGTTATACATGATTTCTGTGTAGCTTTAACCATTAAGGCTGCACACGCGACGGAAGCTTAAAGAATGGAGTAATTTCTCCCGTTTCCCCAACATTTCCCTTCACTGCTCTGCTCCTATTTATCGTAGCGTGACGAAAAGTATACTATAACCTGCCCAGGAGTATGAAGAATGATTTTACCAAGTTTCGTTAAAATTCGTCTAGTAGTTTTTGTTTCTATAACGAACATACAGACAGACAGACAAAAATTTTACTGTTTGCATTTTTGGCATCAATAATCACCCCCTGATAGTTATTTTGGAAATATATTTCATGTACAGAATTGACCTCTCTACAGATTTATTATAAGTATAGATTAATATGGGACACAGCATCCGTTTACCATCAGGTGGACTGTGTGCTCGTTCGTCACTCTTATTCTTTAAAAAAAATATAACTTTCTTTTGTAAAAGTTAGAGTAGTGCGAAATACTAGAATGACTATATACGTAGCTTTCGATATATGGCGGTATAGTAATCTCGTTTACGGTGACGTAAAATACTAAGATCGGTGACGGGCAGCATTCAAGGTGCGAGATGTTGATATTGCCATTGCAAATACACCTGCCATGTGCGGCAATCATGGCAAATTCTCTCAAATCAGGAGTCCAGCTGAAGAATTTCGCAGAATAAAGAAACAAAAAGGAGAGTCCGAGAGAAGAAGTCCGCCCTTTGTAGCCCTTAATAACTTAATAATCTTAATAACTTATTTTAACTTATTTTTAACTCCCGACGTTTCGGGCGGTTTACAGCACCCATAGTTACGGGCTGAGATGTTTAACGTCCCAATTCTATCTTCAGTTTTTTAGTATTCATTTTGGTCCTATCTACGGAGAACGAGCTTACGGTATCTTGAGGACTTGCAGTGGTATGCTCGTGTTTGAGTTTAATTTTATTAATTATAGGATCCTAAGTAGATGGCAGCACCCACCCATCTTCTCTATTGAAATTAGGATGTTTTTTAATTTCAATAGCCTCTATAGAATCTGTGTTCTTTTGCGAGGATTTGTGGTTTATCATATCTGATGTAATGGTGGGGACGAACTTAAATATGTTCACAGGCTGCAGACTTCCTGGAGCATCGGGGCTTCACGTCAGCTATATGTTCCTTCACGCGGGTTTTTATAGATCCTTTTATTTGACCTATGTAAGAGAGACCACATTCACAATCCAGCTTGTGAATCAAACAGATGCAGGAGGCATCTTGTAGAGGATCTTCCTTTTTTCCGCTGCAGTTTATGTCCGATGCTAAACACAGGCCTCCCGTAGAAACGTCGGAAATGATAAAAACTTAAAATTAAACGCGCTGAGAGCTGTAAAGTTAGTTTCGTTTAGCGAGTAATATTTGCGTAAATATAAGAAATCATTATAGGCCGCCCCGTAGATAGCCTCGATAGGATATTTGCCATTGTTGCCACGCATGGCAGGGTGACTGGCAATAATATTTACACAAATATTGTTATTGTGAAATTTGAGTTTATACTTGAAATTGTCTCCGAATTCCAGTCCTGTAAGATATTTATTTTGATTAAATATCCTGTTTCCTGTCACTGATTACATAGATGTACTGATTATACGTGGAAAATGAATGCTTGTATGAACAGAGCCGGAAAAAGGATAAGCAAACAACTACTAGTTAAAGTTATAAATAAATATACTAGGTCTTTACCCATGAAATTGCCGTTTTATTGCTGACCAAAGCTGGTTGAAGTGCAAGCTTTTCCATCATCGTGTTCAGTTCTTCACAATACACATCTGCAATAACGCTCATCCCGTTTGGTGAGAAGCTGTGATGAATCACACCGGCGCTAGACAACAAAACAGTGACCATCACTTTTCTAGGGGCAAGTTTTCGTTTAGGGCAACGTTTAGGTGTTGAAACAACTTCCTTAGTGCTTGTCAAATAAAATCCATTTTTCGTCGCAGGTAATAATGCGGTTCAAAATTCTTTCGTTTGTGTGCCTGCGGAACAGTGCAAGGCACGTCTTGACACGTACTTCGCGGTAGTGATCATTTTTCTTTGCCAACTTGACGCAAATGAATTAATATTGTTTTGATGCTACCGTCAAAAGCTGCTGCCAATTCAGCCGTAGATTAAGTATCATCACCTTCCACAATGGCCTTTATTTCGTCATTGTCGACTAAAGTTTTCGGATGACAACGGGGTTCATTTTTCAGGTCAAAATTTCGAGAACAGAAGTGGGTAAACAAATAATAGGTGTTGCGGTCGTTGGTAGTATTCGCTCCGTAAACGTCGTTGATGTTGCGTGCCGCTTGTACCGTACTCCTATGACCGTTTTGTAATGATGGTAAGTGGATGCTGTAGCCTATAGACATCTACATCCTACATCCATAAATTCTAGGTAAAGTAAACTGGTATTACATACGTATTCTATTTTTTATATAAAATAAGGGTGACCAGCGAGCACACAGTCCGCTTGCTGGTAAGTGGTTACTGCGGCCCGTAAACATTTACATCTATCCTCGATTATGAATGAAAATGTAAATGCGTTGCTCCTCCTGAGGACTAAGATGGAATGGCTCGTTTCCAGTAAAAAGGGTTTCCGATTCTCTACATTTACCATACGAAATACACCAGCATTGAGCTGATATTTTACGCTGGTATTCTCAAATTCGATAATTACTCGAATTTTGAACGTATCCATGATGATCAAAAATACTCAAATGCGATGGAAAAAAAACGCAATACAATAAACAAATTACTAATTTTGGAAAAAGAATTCCATATTTTAAGCTATTGCATAGTTTTTATCGCGGGCTTTGGGCGTGGCGACCGAATCAAGAAATTCCGTAACGAAAATAAACCTAACACCCCCTACTCCGACCGGCACAGCTGTACGGCGTTGAAAGCCGTGCATCGTATAACGTCGATTCAGTTCGGCAGACTACGGCACGGTGTTTGTGTGCGTGCGACTAGACGTATGCGTGTAGACTAGCTGCAAATATTTTAAACAATATTGACTTCTCGTTTATTCAATAAAAGACAAAAATGTGTTTTCTTATCGGTCACCACGCTCAAAAAGTGTAACTTGAGTTAATATCAAAGAAAAAAAAACAAAGAAAAAATACTGCATTAATAAAATAAATAAATAATTATAATTGCATAAGTTGATAAAAAATGATATGCAGTAGCTTTACCGCGGCAGTCCCCGAGTGCCACACGTCTTTTTTAAAATAAAATTAATTTGAAATTAGAACTCTTAGCTAAACAATTTTTTTTTAATTTGAAATGAATATTTTAACACCAATTAATATATATCGAGTATTGTTTCTCAATTATTGCATACCCGATATGGACAAACCGTGTGACATTTAATTGCAATGTCACCCGCAAATTGTACACACAGTTTACTGACAATAAATATTATGATTCTGAAAAGAAAATGGCCCGCGCTGCAAACGGCAATTTCATTGGTAAAGACCGGTTATTTAATTTAATTTAATTTTCACTGTCTATAACTATTGATACTGCGTCGCTTGAGAACCTCGCGGTCTTCGGAAAAGTAATTTCTACGTGATATAGTGGGTTGGAAAACGGCAAAAGAGCCCAAATCTTGCTTGGTCTAGGAGCCCACACATAGCGTAATCCGGCCATGTATATGAGTGCCTCGCTTTTTTAACGGACATGTTCAATTCGATCCACTTTTACATAGAAAGTCTCGTAGCCGTATTTATTACAGCAAAATTTAGCGTAGATTTTTGTTAATGTTTGTGAAATTGTTCAAATAAACTAGCTGCTTCAATGTTTGTATAGGCGTTTTATTATAGTTTATTAAAGCCATTGTGTCGGAGTTATTGAAAAATAAAACTTTCCATTATGTTCACAATGCGCACAGCCAAGGAGTAAAATGCCCCGCCGGCATTTGTTTTCCGAGTGCCTATAACCTGAACTTATTCAAGATGCGTGTTAACAGGTTTCTCCTGGGCAAACTTCTTTGCCCGCGGGCCAGATAGAGAGCATTAGTGAGCCCATATTTAATTTAAAAAATATGCCCTCCTTTTTTATATTTAAAGTTCTAACGTATTTTTATAGACGTGAACGTACACACAGTTAACTTGATGGTAAGTGAATGTGCTGCGGTTAGACACCTGCATCTATTATCGAGTAGGAATCAAAATGCAGATGCGTTGTCACCCCTGAAGACTATGTAAGGCCTCGGTGTCAATAAATGTATCCGATTCTCGACACTCACTGTAGGACACAACCAAAATATGTTGCTCTTTTACGCTGGTATTACATCAGAGCGTGGTTCTTCCCTGGTCGAGCCGGTCCATTCGTGCTACAACCTAGCATTGATTCATTTATTACCTTCATAAAGTCTACGGCTGAATTTAGGTTTTTCCCATAGACTGTTTTATCCCCTATAAATTTTGTCTTGGTTGCCGCGCTCGGCAGACGGGTTGGTAAGGGAATTTTTCTTATTTTTTTTACGTTGGTATCTCGATATTGCTGCTGCTCGTCTCCTGTTTCAGTTTCTAATATAATAATAATTAAAATAAAAATAAAAATACGTGTTTCAGATATTGATAAAAATAAAATTTTAATGAGAGTGCAGCGGCGGCGTAGGAATATCCACCGCCCCGTATCATTCCGTGGGCATCGTAAGCGGGTAAGTGAGACAGAAGATGGCAGCATCTTCCTGGTAACAACTCAAAATAATAAAAACACGGACAACCCGCTCGCCAAGTGTACAACAATGGAAAAATCTGCCCTATGAGGCAATCTATGGAGGAGGCGAAAGTTCAGCAGTCTTATATGAGCTGTAATCAATGTATGGATGAATAAAAGGCTGTGTTCCGAAATAGAACCCAGTATACAGGCCAATGAAAATAACGTCACAAATCGAGGCCATACTGGTGATTCGTTTCCAAATATTGGACAGTATATGACATCACACATTTGCGCGATATTATGAAATATTGGCCATTATTTTGTGTCATTTTCAGCTCCAAAAGTTATTATATCCTGTTTCAATTAATTTGTGAAGAATGGAGACACCAGTAATAATTATGCAATTTTTTGTATATGAATAAATAAAAATAAACTCTGCCATGCTTCATTCAGCGTACACACAATTGTAATTGTTTTAATATGGCGGGATATCCGACACAATATGGCGGCGGCACGCGCGTACAATATGGCGTCAATTAATGACGGCATTTGGATTCGCCAGTGTACTGGGAACGTTTCGGAACACAGTCAAAGAGTCTAGAAAGTTGTGGAAGGCATGTAGATCTGTGGATTAATTGTGGCAGATGAATATTTCATCATCATCATGATCATTACATCCTATCAAAGTCTACTGCTGAACATAGGCTTCCTCCACGGATCGCCTCACTGTGGTAGCGGCGTAGGGGAATCCACTTCCACGTATCATTCTGTGGGTTTCGTAAGTGTTGGTAGAAGAAAACTGGAATCATGGGAAACAGTGTCTTTCTAATACCAATTCAAAATAAAAAACTCGGTTGCCAAGGTCCGCCAAGTGTGGTAACTATGTGACTACGGCCATTATTTCCTTTACGAGAAAATCTAAAACGAGCAATTAACGTAAATTTGTAATGTACTACTTCTACCAAATAGGCAATTAGTTACTGAATCGAACTATTCCAGTGGTAACGGAGATGGCGTCAAACGCTCACTGTGCCTTTGTTATGCCAATACACTGTTAATTAGTTATCTGCAGTGTTCACGCTCGAATTGTTTTGTTAATTTGATCGATGCTTTTCAAACGCAGTCAATTATCCCGAATGATTCCAGAAAATTGACTATTACAAATTGTGACGTAGCATGGTTTGCGTCCCGGGGTCGCTGGATTAGAAAATGTAATCACTGATTTCCCTCCCTCATTTTCGCAAGTATCTAAAAAATATTAAATCTGTAAAGTACTTCTATAGTCTGTGTATATTATTTCAAAACGACCAAAACAATACAATGTAATTTCAATCGATTTCAAAAAAAGGAGGAGGTTCTCAATTCGACAGCATTTCTTTAATGTGTGTTACCTCAGAACTTTTTTTGTTATATATTAACCTAAAATGAAAAATAAAATGAGACCAGCTCAAAGTAAAATGTAATATAATTCTTTTATCTTTCTTCTCCGACTTCAGAATATAAAATAATTTTATTGTTTTCAGTTCTTTGATGTCGGTTTTAACTTTTTATTAAAAGTTAATTTCTAATGAAAAATATTCAGGAAGAGGTGCTTTTCAAAATTTTGTGAGATATGTACAGTTAATATATAGACGGGAGTTTCCAAAAGGTTGCACCCTAAAAACTGCCGCCCCGGGTGCAATAGATGTCGTAGCAACTATGCCACAAGTAAATGATACCACGCTCATTTATTCTATACGAAGCAGTTCGAAGTTTATAATATAGGTCAGTCTAACGAAAAAGAAAGACGGAACTTTCGGTATTTATCAGTAGTATCATTTACTATATTTATAAATACGCGGTAGAGTCACGCTGCAGCTATATTACGGTTGTAGCACGAATAGGTTGGCGCGACCGGGTCAGGACCACGCCTTCACAGAATACCAGTGTAAAATAGCAGCTTAATGCTGCTTTGTTTCGTGTAGCGAGTGTAGAGAACCGGAGATCTGTTTTATTGGAATCGCGGCATTCCGTCTTAGTACCCAGGGGTGACAATGCACCCGCATTTTGATTCTTAACCGAGATTAAATGTAGATGTGTCTATGGGTCGCAGCATCTACTTACCATCAGGTGGTATGTGTGCTCGTTTGTCACCCTTATTCTTTAAAAAAAATCTATGACTGAAAAATTACGCAAGTACTTTTCAAGTATCGATATCAGCTTTCCGTCAACCCTTCTCTTGACACTTGGTGCCACTCACGCTAACGTTGCGGTTGCATTCTGCAAACTGCCGCCGTATTGGCACGATTGGGATAGCATGCGGTCTCTTTTTCATACTACTTTTGGGAACGGGTTTGCTTCTCGCTGGATAATCTAGCATTGTTGCTGGTTCTGTCGCTGCTGTGGTACTTCAAGGTATAGGACTATTTATTCTATCTTCTGTGGTACCCATTGGAGGCAGATCCCAACCATAAATTGGCCGCCCTTGTAAAATATGATTACGCTATAAGCAGGAGGCGTGGTACCTCAGATGGTAAGCGCTCGGCGTAAATTTACGGTATGCGGGCCACCCGGTTTCGATCCTCGCCTGCATCAGAAGATTGTTTATTGCAATTTTGAGTGCTGATCGTGCTTGTCGGTGATGGAAAATATCGTGTGGAAACCTAAATATCAGAGAATTAAGAAAAAAATATATCGAACCGTCAATTTATAATAAATTACTTACACACAAAAAAAATCATGTCTGCAGTTCCCGCGAATACCATAAAATACATTTTTATAAGTGCATAGAGTCATTATGAATGTAAAAATTACAATCACGTCTGCTTGTGATGAAGACTATAGTGCGAAAATAATAGCACGTATAATTACAGAATCAATGGTAGTCCACGTTACCCCACGCAGGTGGCAATGACAGACGACATCCGCAGCCACTACCAG
>DWHP01009255.1:0-10264 GCA_018247895.1 Parnassius honrathi | reverse complement strand
ATATATATATATATGTGTGTAATAAGAGTAGGTAAGCAAATTTTTCGTCAGTTATAAACATATTTTGATTTACTTGTTACGACGAAAAAAGGTTTTTAAAGCGTAAAAGAAAATAAAATTGCATTATTCAAATACCTACATTGTTACATAAATTGCATAAACTGCATTGTTTTGCCAGAAGACAACAACAAAAGCGTGAGAAGTTTATTATTCGCAGTAAAGTTTATCGGGGAATAATGTTATCAGGAGCGAGATGTACCTGTCGGAAAATCCTCAAAGAAAACCACGCACAAAGCTATCGCCCGTGCCCAGCCTGCGAGCAAACAAAACTTACGAGATAAGGTGTCGATTATAGAACGAAAAATACCAGAGATAAGCTAAATAGAGCGTTGCGTTAACGTCTTAATATTACTAATTGTTGTATAGCGTAATATTTTGCAGCAAAATAAAATATTTAAGCAAATTTCTTTGCGGTATTATCTTTATATTGTTGTTATACGTTTTGTGCCATAAGGGGTGACGGAAGGGAACTGTAGTAAGAGTTGGGTAGTAGCGTCTTTGTGATCAACCTGCCTGCCAATCGTGGAAATCTGTGGAGGATTCCTATGTCCCCCTGTCAACTTTGACAGACTCTAATGATGATGATAATGCGCTGTCGGTGAGACTTATACGTGGCAGAGCCACGTTGCAGCTATATTGTGTTTGTAACATGAATGTGTAGGTTCGAGCAGGGAAGGACCACGCTCACACAGAATACCAGCGTAAAATAGCAGCTTAATACTGCTGTACTGTTTACTGCAAAAGAGGCATTTCATCTTAGTCCTAAGGGGTGACAATGCATCTGCGTTTTGATCCTTAATCGAGGATAAATATAGATGTCTATATACCACAGCATCCACTTACCATAAGGTGGACTGTGTGCTCGATTGTCATCCTTATTCTATAAAAAAAAACACTTATATTACGACTGATCAAATACAAAACTCCCATTTCTGCAGGATTAACTACCTACTAGACAATAGCCGTAACTGAAACCCCTTAAAACTTTTTATTTTGGATCAGACCAGCCGATATTGGAAATGCATTGTGCTTATAAACCTTTTTCTCTAATCTCACTTGGAACAATTTAAATACACAAAATTAATAATGAAGAATGCATAACCTATTACATCAATGAACCAAACACGTATTCAACAATCTAAAAAGTTACACGAACAATTAAAAAAACTTTTTGCAACACATCTCTACCACTTTACGTGGTAGAGCCATGCTATAGCAATATTATGGTTGCATCACGACGGGAGAAGGACCACGCTCTCACAAAATACCAGCGCCAAATAGCAGCTCAGTGCTGTTGTGTTTCGTATGGTGAGTATAGAGAATCGAAGATCCTTTTTACTGGAAACGAGGCACTCCATCTTAGTCCCGAGAACAAGGCAACTGCATTTTGATTCTTAATCAAGGATATGTGTATGGGCCACAGCATCTACTTACATTTGGGTCGATGGACTGTGTGCTCGTTTGCAACCCTTATAAATAATATACCTCTGTAAAAAAAACGTCCAACTCGAAAATCTCGACGCGCTGTTTGTGTAGTTCGTTAGAAGGGCCGCATGGCGCTCGTAGTTGGCGCTCTATTTGATGATATTTAACACATCCCGAGAAAGGAATTCGTTTATCTAGGTGTCGTTGTCGAGGTTACCAACAGATAAGCTTAACCCAAACTCGAACAACCTTTGTCTTTTATCTCGAACAAACAAAAGTTTCCTGTCTTATTACCTTCGTTTGTCTGCGTTGTTTCAAACTAATTGTGTGTTAAGATAACGCTACGTACCAAATAAGGTACTTATTGACTTTTTACTTGTATGGAGAGGAGAGTGTTTTGAGAATGGTAACTAATGTTTTATGTACGTAGGTATTTGTGTATGTCTCACAAATCATACTTTCAACGAACTTTTATCATCTTGACGTAGTATTTGGTTTTATAACGCATTGGATAATATCAATACATTTAAGAATTGTTGCTGAATTGTGCTTGTATATTTTTTACATCATTTATGAACAACGATCATACTAATGTCCTAAAAGTTTTTGATCGTTTCTTGTTAAATTATAATATTTTATTTGGTTAATGATTTACTTCCACAATTTAACGAATAAATTTTTATACAATAAAGCGAATTTTAGTTTGAGTACTAAATGTAATCCGATCCATAGAATAATGTTTATTTGTAATCTAATGTTAATTTGATAAATTCCGCATCTTCGATCAATCTTCAAACTACAAAATTTTGCCCGCAGCGGCGTTTTTAGTATTAGTCTATCAAAAATTTACAACTGAACATAAACCTTCCCCTTAGATTGCGTAATAAGGGAGCCACACTAGTCAAGCGGGTTGGCAAGCATAGTTGATTTAAATTTTATTAGGATGGCACTGCTGTCAATTTCCTGATTTCTGACTAATGATATTCTGACAACCACTGCACAGTCAGCAACAAAGCTCTGCTAATAATAAATTATCTTTGTCTCCTACATTATTCCACCCTGTACCTCGTAAACCTAGTGCAATGTGTTAATACGTCATTACTGTATGTGACTAAGGGGTTTCGATTCTAATGGAAAGGTTCCTACTCGGCAACGTTAAAAGAATGCGACATACTGAGATGAAACCCCGCGGCGCGCCCCTTACTTCTTCTATAAACGATTAATCGAATACGAGTGTGTGATTTATGCAAATTTTTCTTTACATAATACATTTACGTTCTGCTTTTATTACTGGAAACAATTCTGTACGTGATATATTTATTCCGCCTAACTAAATGAATAAAAGAGAAAAAAAAAGAAACTTTTTATGATGTAATATAATAAGAAGTATCACAAGTAATTAAACTTAAATATTTTAGCTATTATAAAAAAGGCCGTCATTGTTGCCAAAAGTGTCGTAAGAGGCCACGTGGGGGCTGTAGCAAAGTAAAGAAAGACCTCAAGAAAGGCTTCTGATAAATAATGGTATACCGTCGCGAATAAATTACAAAAAAAAAAAGAAAACACCCAAACGACAATGGAGAACAGCGTCAAGATTTCAAAACATATTCTGGCACTGCGATCAACGATTACAATACCAAGCGTGGCGATTAAAACAAACTTACTCTAAATGAACAAGTCCAAATGTAGCAATGGACTATTTATTGCACGCTGTTAAAGGAATAAAACGGTGGCGTTTGTTATGACCATGAAATTGTGTTCAAAACTGAAATCATTTGTTTCATTAAAAAAATAATTTCATAATTTACTTGCCTTGGCTCTTGGCTTATTGCAGTTCGAACACGACTCCATTAATTTAATATCTGTTATTTCCGCACTTCTTGCTTATATTGTTTTTATAATCAATTGTACAATGGAACCAAAAGACTATATTAATTACTAGAAACTTCTTTCTAATATAATATTTTCTTCACTATTAGGTATTACCCTAATTTTGTTTTATTTTTAACGAAACTTTAAAGCCATCATTCAAAAATCACGATACGCAATATTTAATCAAAAAATTATAGCTTTCTTACACGGAAAAAATGATATCCCAATAATTTACATCATTTGCGGTCTCATAACACAATTTGAATTGAAAAAGGCGCGTGCCGAGATAACCGGCTACCGTATTACTTATTCTAGTCTAAGAGCCAAACGTTTTTAATCTATAAAATTAAATTTAGAATTTGTTAGATTTTAGAAATTCTTTTCTGCCCAAAAGTACTTTTGAGTACGTAACCCCCTCTTAAATATTTTTTTTCACCTAATAACAGTTACTTGTACTGCTGTGCAATAGTCAAAAGGATATTGAGTTAACTAGTGTCTGTGAAACATTCCATTTCAAGTCCTCAGAAGTGACAACTCATTTGTAGCCTTTTTGTCAAAATTGGAAACAGCAGCAAATACCCATTTTCACATAATTAGTAAAGCTACTACGTTATGTTCAGCTCTCAAACTATAAAATCCATTCTGGCAGTAACTACGGATGTAAATTCGTTTAAACCTTGAGGCTTTACGATGTCTAAACATGAGTTAGCTAAGCTTTTTGCAAAGATGTTTCATTGGTTTGTTTTTAATGAACGCGTCAAAGGGGATACACAACAAAAATAATAAACATATTAAGTCAATTACTACGCCTTGAAATATCTATATTTTTGTAAAAGTAAAACCTTTATCGAAATAGGTGTTTTAGGACCACGCCAAATGGAAATCAGCAGTTTCTGCCTACCCTTCTTAGTAGCAGTAAAACATTTTTGTCTTATACACGTAAAACATTTTCTGTAGCAAAAATTCAGTCTAAAATTTTTATTAGTTATGAAACATACAGCCCTCGAAGTAATTTATTTTCTAACATTAGGGCACTAACAAACGTTAACATTCAACTAAGCAAAGTCTAAACGGCTTTTACGACCCAAGAACAACTTCCAACAAAAAAGTCAAAGATACCAAGGGTCCATGTGTGTGTCATCCTTGGAAACTAAGATGAAATGCCCTACAGCCTACAATTATAATATCTACCTACATACCTTTATGCAACATAGGGTGCACTGATGCTAAGCGGCAGGTATGAGGGTGGTTCAAGATGGTGGATATTATCCAAATAAAATTTGTTCATGAAAAACTCTTTTTAAAAATACTTTACTCCCACACTAAGATTTTCTCCAGTATCGCAGAGGCAGTTAACAAACATAAATTGCACAAGAACAAACATTCAGATCCGGATCAATTACTTGTAGGCCATACAAATACTAGTTTCCTACGGAATTCGAACCCGCGGCCTTCAGCGCTGGAACTCAATGCTAAGACACTGCGCCAAGGAGTCGTCAATTCCTTCGTTCCTATTTCTTTCGGCCAATAACACCGCTAGAGATATGATTTCTCGTTATTAGGAGGATTTCCTTTAATCCTGGACGGATTGACGATTACAGTGCCAGACGTCTGGCGCCTTTGACGCTGGTGTTCGTAGCCGGTCTAAGTATTTCATGTTTGGTGTACCAAAAAGAGATAGATATTCCGCCATCTATTGAAATTTTTTAGAATTTTCTGGCATTTTTCATAGTTGAATTTTATGACACCAACGGGACGAATTGAGCTGATGAATACATTCAGCCACAACCTCACGGCGTGAGATTCCTAATTTAGGAACTTTCACGATTTTCGCAAGATAGGAAAATTTTAGGATTATAAAAAGGTAAAGTAAAATGCTAACACGTTTCACTGCTGAATTCATATCCTCTTATGTGTGCGAGGTTTTCGGAGCATGGAGTTTTAGACATTTCTCAGAACAATTTTATACTTTTGTCATGCTCTAATTAATCATGATAATTTTGTTCGTAACCAATTTTTTCTCGCCGGCGAGGTTCGCAATCACTTTGCTGGCGTATGAAATTTTAAAGCCCTTCTCTTGATACCGCAGCCTTATATGGGAAGATAGATTTATTGATTGATTATTCGAAAAACATAAAAAATTACCGCGAGACTTTTCCATTCCAGACAAAGCAATAAGATTTAAATATCGTTAAGAAAAAAAAAACTTGAAGTTACTCCATATCCCAAGTGCCATGTATTACGTCTCATAGTTATTGCCTTAAAATTGTTTCTGACTTGTTTGAGATATTAAGTAATATGTCAATAAAAAACGAATGTAACCCAAAATTCATCCATAAAATCATTTAAATTACTTGAAATAAACATGTTTTTGATCGAATTGCGATCAAGTACATGTTTTTTTAACTAATATTTTAGCCAGACCTTTTCAATAACAAAAATATTTAAATACATACTTAAAAATATATTACTTTATTTTTAAGATGTATAGTGTAAGAAAATCCAATACCTTATATCATCCCGTTAGTGTCACGACGGAGGGATATAAACGTTGAGATCTCCCTAAAGGGACAATTTATTGGGGAAAGGCTCCTATTCAGGAGTGGATATTTGATCGGCTGTAATTAATGAACGTTTATTTTAAAGGCGATACGAATTCGTACGAATTTACTTAGTCTCAAAAATAACCGTGATAATAAATACCATAGAGCATTTTAAGGCAATATTTTCATTTAGCCCGAAAACATTTTTAAAGCATAATATTTTACTGATGGACAGTATACGTTTAAACCACAAACTCACTTTATTGCCAGAGCATTATGGACTTTAATTATTAACTACGTGCTCACGATTATTATTCACCTTTGTGGTCATATAACTCACGGTCGTGCTTTAAAAAATTGTTTAATTTATTATAATTACTCGTTAATTTATTAAAATTGCATCTGTTCAGTGATGTATGCTTATATCGCCAACCCCTTGATGTTTAATTGCCATCAACGATGTATGCCATCGGTTGAACTATTTTATTCCAAGAGTTTGTTACTGAGGAGAAATAACACTGCCTTTTTGATTCGTCTTTAATACACTATTTCACAAGTAAAAATATTTTTTGTGGTAAAAATACCTTATTGATAGAATTTATTCATCTGTTCATCACCTATATCCCATGGGAATTTCTTTAAGAAGTGTCAAAAGCTGTATCTAATGATGCGTGCAATCCGAAACTTTCGCATTTAACAAAGGAAAAGATAGATAGAACCGGCCGCTCTCTAATGCCCAATCGTTTCGAGAGAGTGTTTTTTGTCATATCACTCTGCTTTTATTGTTAAATATACCATAAATCGTTATAAAATGGTCACTATTGAACAATGAATGGGGCATCGTGTCGGGTGCAAGGTTTTCGTTGACAAAAAAGTCAATAACAAGGACAATATTTCTGGATATGTTTTTGTTATTCTAGCGCCGAGAGAGGCGCTAAAGGCAATTTACATGATAATGACTACGATTATTCAAATAATGTATGTATTTGGGCACAAAAGGGTTGAAATTCTTTCATTAATTATATCAAAGTATACACGAATATAAAAGAATTTACTAGAACTTAATTAACAGGAAATGTTTAGTAGAGATGATCTTGCTGATGAGATGCGCATTTGTTAAAATTATTAGTCAATACTAGTAATTTTTGTCTAGGTATATTTTATAATACCGATTGTAAAGTTTTCGAAAATTTATAATTGTATTTAAAAAAATCATTTATTTTTTCTTTCAAATTTGTAAACGACGTAAAATAAACGATAAATATAGAGGAAATATATAGAAAATACTTATTTTCGACACATAGAATTTTATATTGACAAAATATTTATGTATTACTAAACATAACGAAGTACTCGTGAAAAAATAAACAATACACTTCAAAACAACCAAAGGTACAGATCCAATCGTTAGCTGTCTTAATCTTTAATTCAGATCCCTTAAGCGAACCTGAGATAAGAACTACAGCAACACAGGTTCTAAGAAGGATCTTTCATACGAACCGCACAATTAAGAAAACTTCGATTGGATATTAATTATAAAGAGTTTAGAATACTCACTGTGTTCAGGGCGCTAACAACTGCGTTTGTTACTGATTAATGTTTATTTTTACGTATAAATTACTCGGCTGCGCGGCGTAGACTGTTCGAATGCAGTAAAAAACAGTAATTTATTAGTGTCGACTTCTCGTGTTGGCGCGGGCTTAACGAGTGTTTGGCGTGCGGTGCGGTGGACAGAAAAAACTGGCTCGCTTGGTACGTAGCTCGAGCAGCAGTGGCCTGAGGAAGAATAACCCCAGGAGTCGATGGGAGCTGCCACCGCTTCCGAACGCACCCCGCAGCCCGCGCCACCCCCTCCCGCTCGATACAGATCACGCATTCTACGAATACCTTTAAGCACGGCGTTGCCGATCGCCAGCCATCCTTTTCCCTCCCATGCTGGCTGCAAGAAAACCAGAGCTGCGCGGGCCAAAGGGGGCCTAATGGACGTTTTACAGCAAACGACGCTTCCTAAGTTCACCAACTAAAGGTCACACGGGCTAAGCGAGCCGGTCGACGCAGCGTGAGCGTGGAACTCAACCGCGGCGAAGTAGCTGCGCGTGCGCAACACCGGCAGCGCCCACATGACCGGCCGTTTTAATGTACGACGCCCGATCAGAAATACATTCGTCTCCTTCACTCACGCCGCCCGGCGCTTCGCTTTCAGTCGCACGCGGCGACGTGGAAAAATGTATCTAGTTCTGTTGAGACGACGCGACGCGGAGTGCAGTAGCAGTGAAGCGTTATTTTTTTCGTTTTAATAAATTTGTGGTCGTACGTTTCGCTTAGGCGCACGCCCGGGGCGTCGTCGAGCGAGACGGTTGATTGCCACCGGGTTACGCCTCTTATTATGTAGGCTGCCCGCGTATTAGAGCCTCCGTGTGTTTACGTGCGATGTATAAAACACATTAATGTAGTAAATACCGAGCTTGTTGCGGCGCAGCCAGTTATTTATGTTTACCCGTGGCTACCACGTTACGCGCTGTCGTTTATACACTTTTCACTTTCAAATACTAAGTCAATACTAGATACGTGAAGCAACAATGTTTTTTACTTAATTTCACTTTATCCTCGCATCTACTGCTGATATAAATTACGTACAAGTTAACTTTTATTAAAAAAAATATCTAAATTCTTAGTAAGGTTTAATGTTAGTTAACTTTTATGAGTAAAAAAAGTTACAAAATATTTAAAATAAGGATCGAGACTTTTTTAGTTCCTTGGAAATTATGACGTGAAGATAATTTTTATGTAAGTATAGGTAATATTATTTGACAAAAAAACTGTCAACAAGATACCTAGTAAGTGACTATTGTAGCCCATAGACATGGTATAAATAAAGAAGGCTAATGATGCGTTATCACACCTTAAGACTATCACGTCCTGTAAACCACTCATGGGTCGGCTCGACAGGTGAAATATCACGCTGTCACACAATACCAGCGTAAAATAGCAGCTTGATGCTACTGTGTTTCGTATGGTGAGTGTAGAAAACCGGAGACACTTTTTACTGGAAAACAGGTATTCCATCTTAGTCTTCACGGCCGACAACGCATCTGCATTTTGATTAGCAAACGAGAATTGATGTTGAGTGATGATCTGTGGGCCACAGCAACCGCTCCCCATCAGTTGGGCTCGCTTCTCAGCCTAATCGTATAAAAAATTACAGGATATGACTTTGGATTGTAGGAGATTGTAGGATACGAAAAATCGAGAGATAGATAGATATCTCTCGTATCCTACAATCCGAATACGGACTGCTAAGCAGACTAAAAGTCATAAAACCTGGTAAAAGATGAGAAAATTATTACGTATTACTATTTACTTGTTCTAACGTTCGCGACTCTACAATTGAGTATATGTACAATAACTTTACATCAATTTGTATATTTACGAATATAAACCTTTCAACAACGATCGTTTACTCTTACCTAATTCAACTAATCAATTTTAACTCACTATTCATTTATTACAATAAATTATCCAATGAGAAAAAGTTATTGTATTTGCTAGAAAAACGTTTATTGTCATTGATATATATGCACTACGCACTAGATTTCGCATTCCGAACGCTATGTTCAACCGAACTGTACTGCAATCCGTACACCTGTTATTGTGGCTTCGATATTCGTGCAGTGCGGAGCGGCGCTAATAATACGAAAATTAAATTATAAAAAAAACAAAAATTTTAAAAAAATTACTCGATTAACAATACAATCTAAATAAAGAATTATAGCATTCTCATCGTTACATTTATGCATAATCCATGATGAAAATTTTCGCGCGCTAATAACAACTGTGCATGCGCGACTCTGTTTTCCTCTTTTTTTATTTAACTGGCTTTACGGCTCTGGGTACTAGCACTTCTGAGCCTATCACTTCTTTCAAAATCTTAATTTTTTATAATTTTTTTTTTCACAATCTGCTGATGAGTCATATTGCGTAGTTTTTGGGAGATTTTGACGATAGTTCAACCCAACTGACTGTTGGTGACGACAGCCACTCAAGTTCATAGGGCGCCCAAGCGATCAAATTAACTTGAGGTTTATATCACCATCAAAGCACTTGTTTCATCACATCACTTTTATGAATTAAAATCCACTTCAGAGCATTATTCGAACGACAAAACAGGAGCGACAGTCCGTCGACGGCCAAGTTCCCGCCAAAACTCCACTCTATTTCCCGTGCATGTGCGGATACAGAGTGGTGCACATTTTTTGCTTGGAATAGCTTCTCCAGTACGTAGTACATAGGAATTGTTTGGATTAATCCCAGCCGCCAAATTTCGTGAACGCACTACGCGGCAAACGTCCCGATACCATCCACAC
>DWHP01009254.1:0-10264 GCA_018247895.1 Parnassius honrathi | reverse complement strand
ATTTTACTTAGGCTATTTTACTTAGGTTTTCAGCTCATATAGTCTGTTAAACCGAAGTAGAGTTTACTTTGTTTATAGTTTATTTTAATTTCGTTTTGTTTTCAATTTTTTTGAGAATTTAGTTTATTTACAAAAATTTGTTTGAATATTATTCTTTTTTCTTCTTAGTGTTTAAATAAACATTTGTTTATATCGTGAAGTATGTCTCTATTTAATTGGAAATGGACAATAAATTCTACCTTCTTATCTACTCCTACTACTAAGTGATTGCCATATTGCGACGAGTAGTGGCGTAAGATGATCCACTGCCATAATATAGAAATATAAATCAATAATATAAAAATAAACGAATGCCATATCATCGCGTGGGTGTCGTTAGAGATGACAGAGGAGAAAAATCAGTGCTGGCAGCAGCAGCTTGCTGCTTGCAACTTTACGGCAGACTGCGGCTGCCGCACATACTGCAAAGACAAATACCCTCAAGGCAGGTCTATGTTCTGCAGTGAACTCTTGATAGGCTGTAAGAAATGACTGACAGCTGCTTATTCGTTTTTTTGAAGCGTAAGAAAGACAGTATAAACACAAGCACTACATCTATCATCAATAGAAAATCAAAATATAGATGTGTTATCACCCTTAAGGACTAAGATGGAACGTCTCGTTGCTAGTAAAAAGAGTCTCCAGTTCTCTACACTTACCGTACCAAACACAACACAACAGCATTAAACTAACATTTTACTTTTCTGTCTCTTTTCATCCTTCCCTGATTAATCCGACCGTTTTGTACTGCTATATATCATCCATTCAAACAAGTGCAGCGTGGCTCCACCACGTAAAGTTGCAGCGTGAATTACGTACGAAAAATATGTACATTCCAATATTAATTGTGAATAACTTAAAATTCTAAAAGTTTATTTCACTAAAATAATGTTATTAAAAACAAATTAAGCCGAAATCAAATGAACCATGCATACGTACTTGGAATTTAAAAAAAGCGTGAACAAATTTTTGCATATAAAATGCTCACTCAAGCAGAAACTCTATATCTGGTATTAATACGGACGTGTTTTTGAGCTGAAATGTTACTATTTTATTGCATTGTATTTTTTGCTGATAACTCTTCTATATTTGTTCAATATAATTTTAGGAATTTTTAAAATAATATGATATTCCAGCTGTTACCAGCCTCGCTGGGCGTAATTTAACGTAAGTAAATTTCTTTCAAAAATCCTGTATCTATATATGGCATATTCTAGGTTACGTAGTGTACGTAACGTACCTGGTGTATCTGTACGTGAGTGCGTACACACACACACACACACACACACACACACACACACGCACGCACGCACGCACTCACGCACGCACGCACGCACGCACGCACGCACGCACGCACGCAAACACGCACGCACGCACACGCACACAGACACATTGCCGATAACAGTCAATCATCCATCTATCCATTATAGCCTACAAAATTCTACTGCTCAATATAGGCCTCATATGGGGGATTTTGCCGCAGTTGACACGCTTGGCGAGCGGGTTGTCAACCGCAGATTCTTTAATATTTTAAGTTGTCACTTGCCCATCACCTGTTCTCAGCTTCTTTCTGTCGTCTCTTACGATACCTTCAGGACAATATGGGGCAGTGGATATTGTTACTCCGCCGCTACACAGCGCCACCTAACGGTTGCAGTCTTTAGGATTTTCTTTTTGGCACTAAATCAATACCTATATTGTGAATACGGTATGTAAGTTCATTTAGGTGAGTGATGATCAGGTAAGATATGAAGGAAATCGATGGATGCAGGTAGCTTCATGTTTTGTGGCATTCCTTCGTTGAGGTCTATTTTCAGCAGTGGACTTGTGAAGGGCTGTAATGAGGATGATGTTCACGATGCTATATAATAACTGATAGTGCTGAATATATCAGCACTATTAGTTATTAATGAAATAAATGAGCTCAATTCTACGAAAATCATACTTCCAAGAGGGGTTTTATACAAAATTTCGCAAACTGAGGTCTTGTTTAAACCCAGATGTGGTCGTCCAATCAATTTCATAACAATCATCAAAGACATGTATTATATAAAACTATATTTAAAGGTCAATAGAGTAAAGAGTAATTAATAATTTGAACTGAAAATTTAAAAACTCACGAAACAATAAAAGAGAAACATAAGCGGTCAAATTTATACACGCTGCTTTTTCGTCGGTGGCTAAAAATTTGGCTAAATAATGTGTGCTTTTGATTTTTGTGTCGGTGCTATTTTTGAATTATTTCAGTTTTTGAATTTTTTGCCTTTCGTCCTGGCTGCTGTGGTATCTTAGAGACTAAGCGCTCGCTGCAGAATTTCTTATGACGCGAGCGACTCGGGTTCGATCCCCGCCGACATCAATAAAATTATTTTAATTGCAGCACACGTGCTTGGCGGTGAAGGAAAAGGTCGTGAAAAAACCAGTATGTCTACGAAAAAAATATTTTGAAACACGTGAAGTCTGTGGTCACGTATTACAACAGCGCGATGGACACTTCCTTGCCCAACCCTCTACTTTTGAGAGACTTCCTTGCCCAGGAGTAGGATATCCTGGCTAAATCTACTTCTGAAGTAAAGTGTCATATATTTTTTCTACACTTAATATAGCTTATACTTTTTCTCTCTTTCTCTCTCTCTCTCTCTTGCATGTTTTTTCTAAAACTGAAGTCACAAACGAACTAACGGTCCACCTGATGATAAAGAGCTAAGTGCATTCTTCTACCAACTTCATACAAAGAAGGCTACACGTTCGGTATCACCCCCCGAGCACTAAGTTGCAATGATGTGAATCATGTTATGATGTTAAATTTAAGGATTAAAAATGAATTAGCACAAAGATATAAAAATAAATAAACAATATTTTCAGCTTTCAAACTTTAAATTGTACCAAGAGTCTTTAGCATCCCAGTTTCGCTTTTGTAGGATGAGTGCAATTCGACGCTTAAGATCTGCTCTTGAGCAGGTTCAAGAGGTTCTATTTTCTGATTTACATATATTACACATTGCAAAGATATAGAGAAAGGAACGACACAGTTGATTTGAGAACGTCTTTTTTTAGAATTCAGCTAAAGTATTATCAGCGTCGCCAAGGAGCGCGTTCGGTTCGCTCGCGCGGTGCGGGCGGCGGGAACCCACGACATTCTCTGCACAAGGCCGGTGCCGCTTGAAAAACTTAAGTTTCTTAGATTTCGTTGCGGTGGAAGTTAATTTAGAAAAGTGTAGAGTTTCTGAAATATTACATACATTTTACATAACTAATATTTCCGCGTTATATTCGATGGATATACAAAAAAATATATGCCCTGAATATAATTTTTTTTACTTTTTGGTCTCGGTTAATAATAATATAAAATTATAAATTATTAAAAGAAATCCATAAAATTACAATATATGTTTGTGTGTCCTTCAAATTCCAGGTCTATATGTATGTTTATGTTCAATTTTTTTATGTCGAACGCCTCCATGATACAGGCTTAAATCTCACATTGGGATAAACCTTTTTTAAAGCAAAATAAATGATTTTTCACAGAATAGGATAACAAACGAGCACACATTCCACACATTAAGTGGATGCTGTGGCCCATAAACATCAACATTTATTTTCGATTAAGAACCATAATGCAGATGCGTTGGCACCCGTCAGGACTAAGATGGAATTCCTCGTTGCCAGTAAAAAGGGTCTCCGGTTCTTTACATTAGCCATATGAGACAGCACCATTGAGCTGCCATTTTACGTTGGTATTCTGTCAGAGCGTGGTCCCACCCCATTCCAGCCGACCCATTCATGCTTGAACTATAATATAGTTGCAGCGTGGCTCTTATCCATCAGTCATATTCTTGTAAAACGGTCAGCTAACTCGCCATTTACATCAATAAAGACTAAGCATAAATATTTTATATTCATCGAGGATGTGAACAGCAGATGTGCTCTTCATTTTATGACGTTATGAGTTTCTTGTCAAAAAGGAATACAGCAAACATTTTATTTCTTTGTTTCGGAAGTTGTATCAATACATTTTTAAATAGAAACTAAGGATGATAAAAGATCACACAGTCCATCTGATGGTAAGCGGGTGCTGCGGCCCGCAGACATTTACATCTATCATCGGTTAAGAATCAAAATGCGGACGAGTTGGCACCTCTTAGGAATAAGATGGAATGCTACTGAACTACCTAGAAATTAGCTCCTCTTCTTTCTGCTGATGTGTTTCGTAAGGCACGTGGTAGAGCCACCCTGTAGTTATCTTACGGTTTAGTATGAATGGGTTGGCTCAACTGGGAAAGTATCACGCTCTCAAAGAATGCCAGCGTAAAATAGCTTAATGCCGCTACAAAGAAAACAGTCGGAGCGCTACATGATGCCGAGATCATGATCAACTTCTTCACACCCACTCACGCACATGACTTTCTTATTTCCTTATTTACCAGCCCATAAAAGATCACTGCTTACCGTAAAGCAGGAGCAAAACAAATGCATGTGAAGTCGCAAGCGGTCGCAGATTATTTTAAATGCATATTCAAATTCAAATTTATTCATTGCCAGAATGTAGTACATAATATTATAATGATATACATAATAATACATAATATATAATTTATTAATGAGACCTTATAATCTACCATTATATTGGCGTGCAATATCTTTACGATATACAAAAATATTATTGAAATTTAATAAGGTTAAATTATTGAAGAAAAACAATGATGTAATCTTTTACGTGTATGTGAGTGCATTTTGACACAGTAAATTAAGCATGGTTTTTGCTTCACTTGAAGTGAACGGAGTGCTTCATCTTTCTTTCTTTGTAATATCAACAAACGCAAGTAGATATGTTGAAGTTCGTGTACTTACTTAGATTGATAAAATTATGAGCGTGGCACCCGTTCGTTCGTTATTCGTACCGAATTTGGCCCCCACTTCACATTTATGATTTTGACAGGATTTAAACTTACGATATGTACAAAAATTAAATAGAACTTTTTGTTTTACTTAGCATTGGTCATTTATATATTACTGTGCTTTGATTTACAAAATGAATAAGGAATTCTTCACAATTGAGACGAAATTATTCAATACGAATATAATTATTCCTGCGTCAAAAGCGGATTCTTCACTAATATAAGAACGACTTATGGCTAAGGGTTTGTGCTTCAGCTGCCTTTTCTAAGATGAATGACTGAGATTGTTCGTTTCTTTTAGAAAAGGTGCTTTAACTTTTAATGATCTCATAGATTTTATTTATTAAAAAGTAACGCTCAGTGTTTCATAACCACGACCACCGTCACAGTTCTTCACAAGTTCACTGCTGAACACAGGCCTCCCCATAGCACGACACAAAGCATTATCACTTTAAATAGTATTTTTTTTAAATGTATATATTACCAAGATCATAAGTTTAGCCTGTTTAATGAGACATTTTTAATATAAACGGAAGAATTAATACTGATTTCCTGGTCACTCCTTCAATCTTCAACTTAAGATACTAAACAAAAATAATTATAGGCAACGTTTGTAAAACTTTAATTTCTTATTAATAAACAAATTCAGTCCTTCCTATGCAACTTACCATTTTAGGTGATAATATTAAAACATAAATAAATTAATATTAGATCATTTTTATCAAGCATTCAACTATCTTATATTTACGTATTATACGTGGGTAAAATTAAAATATTTAAAAAATAATGGCACAAATAATTCAAGCTACATTGAATAAAGAATTCTATTTTCAAATTTGAGTATTTATTTATCAGTATATTAATACTTTTTTAGTTATGCTGCAGCTATATTATGGTTGTAGCACGAAAGGGTCGGCTAGACCGGCTAGGACCACGCTTTTACGGAATACCAGCGTAAAATAACAGCTTAATGTTCTTTGTATGGTGAGTGTAGACTACCGGAGACCTTTATTACTGGATACGAGGCATCCATCTTCCACAGGGGTGGCAATACTTCTGCGTTTTGATTCTTAATCGTGGATAGTTTTAGATGTTTTCATTTTCTGCATTTTCATTCGTAATTGAGGGTAGATGTAGATGACTATGGGCCACAGCAACCACTTACCATCAGATGGACTGTGTGCTCGTTTGTCACCCTATACTATAAAAAAAAGACTTAACTGTAAGTGAACTTCGAACACTATTAAACACAGTTAATTTCTCGTCTGATATGACTGTGTACTTTATGCACTTTTCGCATCAACAAACACGCGTTCAAGGATTTGGTTAATATTAACCAATAAATAAAAATTAATTTATAACGGCTACCCATGAGTTCATGGCAACACTGGCCGGCATGCGACCAATCATTAAGTTTGAAGAACTCCAGACATTTTCACTATGAAGCAGGGTGGGAAATTAAAAAAAAACAAATGGGAGGGAGACTTTAAGTGAGGCGTTAACTGCGTATAATAGTGATCGAAGCTCACGTACATGTTAGTTACTTTGATCATACTACAGTATAACCTTGATAACTTAAACTGTATTGTTGTAGTTTTTTTTTGACATATAATTTATGATAATATTAACACGTTCAATTGATTATCCCTTATTTAGGTAGATTTTGCTGACAACTTCCCTGCAATAAGTGAGAGGCTCTTGTGTAGCAGGTGACAAGACCTGAAAATGAATGAAAGTAATTTTGGGTTGGGTTTTAAATAAATAGACTTCGAGCTCAGCAGACTCATACGGTTTTCTTGAATATTTTGCAAAATTACTGAGAAAGGTGGGAAGGCATAAAATTTTGATCCTGTCTATTCTATGGCAAAACTATCTTCTGAAAAACAATCTGGTTCAATTTTACATGAAATAAACTTATTACATTTTTTATTTGCATAAAGAAATGTGAAGCAAACATATATAATTTTTTTCAAAAAATTGCCATATTTTTCTAGATAAGGAATTTAAGTGTGGGAATTGTATTCTACCCATTCTGTTAACATATGAAATTGCTGTAGTATTTATTATCTGAGCGAATTAATAAATTACAATCTTCCTCATTTTTGCAAAGCATTTTAATGCAAAATAAATTGCTAACTTGATATTTCATCTCTTCTCTTTTTGACCAGTTTCTATGTAATTTTTTCGGGCCACATACTATTCTCCAGTATGAGATGCATCGGAAAATATTTTCAATTTACATTTTTCTTGCTTAATTGGGGCTGAACATAAGAAGATTACGTTAATTTTTTCCACCACAATAGGTCTTACGATAGTTTAGTCTTGATTGATCTTTATTTTAAATTCATAATTAATTACCCCCTAATTTTTCAATGCTATGTACTTACTTCGTTTCAAAATTGTGGTGTACTTCCATCCGTATGAGACGGAAGGACAAAATGATGTTGAGAAACCCAAGAGAGGTGCAAACTCTCGGATGGTACATATTCTTTTTTGTATAATAGAGTATAATTTAGACTTAACTGAGACTGCTAAACATATCGAAACTTAATTAGGGTTTCGATATGTTTAGCAGTCTCATTTACGACAGCTAAACCAACCAAGCTGTCGATATAATAATGTTATTATAATATTACGTGGAATAGATGCTATGATCATTTGAAGAAACAAAGCGTACTCAAAGTAATATTTTGTTCAATCAGTCAAAGGGTAGCCTTTACAAAGCACGTTTTTTAAAGGCAATAAACTGCCATCGCTAAACTAAGTCCAGCCCGTCCGTGAAACGTCATCGGTATAGCTATAGCTGGTTGCTTTACCTGTTTTAAGTTTATTGATTACTAACGGCTTACTCTGGTTTCGCCCTAATAGGATTTACGAGACAATCATAGACCATTTATTTTATCAATTTGTCGTTTTTTTTTCCCAAAAATTATTTCAACTTTTTCTTATAAAATATAGCCTATACCCCTCTTGACATTGCTCTCTATAAGTTCGTAACGTTTCATCACAATCTCTTCAGTCAATCCGAAGATCGACCTTGACAGACAGACATACAGGCAGACTGACAAAATGTTCACAGAATGGTTATTTATGTCTTGATAACATGCAAATTGTCCATGAATTTAATAGAAGCCAGGTATGTCAATATTACACACAGACTTCAATTTTTTTTGCTTTTCCTAAGGGACTTGTTTTTCTCATCAACAATCTGAATAAAACGATCATGAATACGAACAGCGATTGCGAATGCGCTTTAGTACTAAACGTGTTTACATCAGAGTCGAGAGACGATTTTATCGAAAAGACGTGTCAAGGAAACAAAATAAACATTGTTGTTATGTGAATAGTTCGAGAGCTAGCACGGTTTAGCAAAATTAGATATTCTATTTAATCATTTTGTCACTATTTTTTATGCAATACTTGTAGTGCATAATAAATTAATTATAATAAAATTTAAGCTAACAATGAAGTTAGTGTAATTTTGCAGCAAATTATGGCACCAGATCATCCCTCATCCCATTTTTGAAAACATCAGATAACTATTATAATCTCATATATAGTTGGTGGTTAATATACGCCATATATTAAAACCGACGACGGAGATCAGTCAGAGGCGATACATGTTTAGTTACTGCGATTGCAAATCACCGGCCACGTGTTGCGATTTCGGCTAGTCGTCTTTACGATGTTAGAGCCGTATGTCCTGCAGTAGACTATACTCGTTATTTACAGGCTCATAAAGCCGAACAATGGTCAAGTAAAGTATATAAACAAATTAAATTCTCACTGTAAATTTATTTAACTGTGCTTTTTATATGAATTTTTTATGTTTATTTTTCATTCATTCATTACATCTCGTTAAAATTTCAATGCTAAAAATAAGCCTCTCATAGCCTTTTAGGAGGGACTCTGCCACGGTTGCTTGGAAAGCCGGTTGGCGACCGCAGTTTTTTTATTGAGTTTTTGTCAGGAGAATCCCGCTGTTTATCTCCGTTGCAGTTTCTTTCTGTCGTCTCTTACGGCTTTTTTTATAGGATGAGGGTGACAAATGGACACACGGTCCACCTGATGGTAAGTGGATGCTGTGGCCTGCAGACATCTACATCCATCTTTGCTACGTATCAAAATGCGGATGTGTGAGGACTAAGACGAAATGCTTCGTTTCTAGTAAAAGAAGTGTCCGATTCTTTACACTCACCGTATGAAACACAGCAGCATTAAGCTGCTATTTTACGTTGGTATTCTGTGAGAGTGTGGTCCTTCCCCTTTTGATCCGACCCAGTCGTGCTACACCTATACTACTAATATAGCTGCAGCATGGCTCTACTGCGTATAGGTAGCAGTGAATATACTTACGTCGCCACTACGCAGCATTTGTAATTGATTATTTAATGTTAATTACTTTTATTTAATGTTATTTTTATTATTTAAATATTCAACATATGAAATAAAAATGTAAAAAAAATCATCGGCTCTCAGAGTAAACCGAAAACGCTTCAGTGTTGCTGGCAGAACGCCTGACGGGAGGCTATTTTGGTACTTACACGCATTTAGAGTTCATTCATTTTTGTCGTCGTCTATGTTTAGAATGCGTGTATTATCGTATTCGGATGTACAGAATGCTGATAATACGCTTTTAGGAACTCAACCACTTCTATTCTCATAAGTAATAAATCCCTATCTGCCACAGTAATGGGTCTCACTGAGAGTGTTGGAAGGTGCAGAACGTTCGGCGAAAATGACAAACACGCTCTGCCTCATTGCCCTCGGAACGCTCTTTACTAAGACCTTAGATATCCACATGTTTAGGATCATCCGCTTGAGGTAAGATTTCGCGGTGAAGTTTATCTCATAAATGTTCTAAAGTTTGAATTCTACGATGTTTAGTAATGCTACTCGAAAGTCTACGATGAACGCTGTTTATTTTTTTGATAGTTTTATTCAAAAGTTCGTTTATATTTTGGTTATACATATTATGCTTATCTTTTGTACATTACTAAAAGTCTACTAATAGTTAGTAACAATATGAAAACTTGTACTGGTTGATTAAATAGTTCTTGTACTGGCTGAACATATAATCAGACAAATCAATTGCTTTTTGCAACTGATTATATTAATCAGTGATGTACGTGTACTGTTATACTGTACGTAATTAGGTATACGGGTGCTGACGAAATAACAGCGTTGTAGATTTTCTGCAGCACATGCTAAGTCTGAACAATTTCATTGTCCCTATACGTACGACAATACGTTGTCTACATTACCTGATGATGCCTCGTGTAGAGGCGAAACACGTGTCGTATTGTCGTCGATGGTGTGTCTTGTCT
>DWHP01009253.1:0-10265 GCA_018247895.1 Parnassius honrathi | reverse complement strand
TTAACTATGACATCTGGACGTTGAACATCTCAGTCCCCCCCGTGACCATGGGTGTTGTAAAGCTCTCGAAACGTCAGATATTTAAAGTGTTAAATATACGCGATAAAATCCGTAAAAACTAGTATTATTTCAATGAGTAGTAGAAGAAGTTGTCTACCTACTGTTGGCTTAGTGAAGATCTTTTTAGAGCATATTAAAGTGAGTTTTGATTTAAAATACCAATTAAATGATAAACAATCCTGTGGTATGGAAATAAAACGTGGTCCTTAATTACTGTCCATCTGATGAAAGTTCAAAATCTCTCAGAGAGCCAAAGAGTGGTACATTGGATTCTTTTCTGCGTGAAAAAATACATTTCAAAGACATCTAGCACCAAGTAACTAAGTAACTACATCCTGTAATGGATCACTTCCATGAAAGTTGTGTTTAATACGTGGTAGAGCCACGTTGTTTCTACATTACGGTTAAAGCACGAATAGGTTGCCTCTACGGAAGATGAATCAGGATCTAATAGCGTAATGCTACGCTAAATAGGACTTTAATTTGTTTCATATGGTGTATGTAGAAACCCGAAGACCCTCTTTAGTGAAAACGAGGTATTCCATCGTAGTGCTCAGGGATGACAATGCATGAGCATTTTGATTCATAATCGAGGACAAACGTAGATGTCTATGGGCCACAACACCCACTTACCAGCAAGTGGACTGTGTGCTCGTTTGTCACTCTCATTCTATATCTTGGCAATGGGCCTCAAAGAATTCATAATCAACAAAGAAAACAGGTTCTGAAACAAGTCTTTTACGGGTTGTATGTGCAACATCACTAAAATGAATAATTTCAATCGTAGATACTAAACTACCACACAGTGGGCGATGAATAAAATATCCTTATAAACTGCATGTATGAGAAATTACGTAATGGAGCTATGCTGCAATTAAATATCCAGTAGAGGACCTAGTTAACTCAATCACAAATGTGAAAATAGTGGACATACAGAAATCATAATGAACCTCATATCCATAGATTTTAAAAGGCAGATCTATAAAGTAATCATGTGTATTAGATTAACATACAAATATGAGTGATTGCTACGTAAGTAAATCCGTTACAAAAATATTTTTTTTTTAATTTCTTAAACCAACTACCAAAAAGGTGGTGGTGCTTAATTTGTGTGTTTATATACATTTTTAATTTATGCCTCTTTTGTTTATGAACCGATTTTAATGATTCTTCATTTATTTAATAATTTATTATTGAAGGGTGGTCCAATATATTATACAAAATGTAACAAAATCCTTGTGGTTCCCATTTACTGCGTAGTTAGTATTTGAACGTATAGAAATAATTTATTTCAGAAAACTCGACCTTGAAAAATTATACTTTTATATTATTTAACTAAATTTATACAAACCTTTATTTGAAAATTGTAAGTGGTTTTAATACGACCATCGGTAAAGCAGGGTCTTTGACTATACTCTTACTCCTGGGACAACGCAAAGATAATAAAAATATATATTAATTTAACATATTTTTTAAAATTGGGTTGTCTGAAGCAATTATTAGTTTGAATACTAATTATGATAACGCACTTATCGGGAACCAAAGGGTTTTTGTTGCATGTTGTATATTAATTTTAAGACAAAAATCACGAATAAGGGTAGAAAAGTAGAGAAAAAAGTTTTTAGTGTAACTTAAACCTGTGATATTCCCTAGTTTGGGTTTTAACATAAATAAGTTCAATGGGTTTTAATAACGTAACATAAAAAGAATATAAAAAATTGGACATAAACAACATACATACACATGCACAATACATGTATACAGAAATATTTAACACAAACACTGTACCAGGTGCCAGTACCCGTCGTCACCGTTTCATAGGTTTGATCCCGGCGGTTAGGCAGCCTGGTTCCCGCCTTGTCGTGGCGGGGGGGGGCTTAGTAGCCGTGACTTGGTCACCCGCGGTAAATTAAGAGAAACCCACACGGCTGGCCCGAGGTGTAGGGTCAGCCCGAGGAGGCCATTCCGAATGGGCTTGGCGAGCCCATTTCGGATGTGTGTTCTCGCGCGACTTCATCGAGTCGAGATGAAGTCGCGGTGGAGGAGAAGTGTTGGTATGGCGATGCGCCACGCACCCTATCCTCCGCGACTCTGCCGGGGCTGTACCGTAATTTGATGCGGTGGTGACAGGGGTGCGGGGGGAGAGGAATTTCGAAATTGCGAGGCGCCGCTCTCCCTACCCTCCGCAGCTGAATCTCGTTAGGCGGCGGAGCCGTAGACCAGATACGCCGCTGGGATCAGGAAGGCTAGTGCTTCTAAGTGCTCGTTTTTCCTGGCGCCATTACCTTCGCAAATCTGGAAACGGGGGCGTCTGCTACGCATGTGAGCAGCAAAGAACGGCGCGCCATGTGTTCTGGTGCGCTTTACCTGAGAAGAAGATGGGGGAGGAGTAGTCCTCTCCCGAAGAGGGGCTGCTATGGGGCGGCCAGCGCTGGTGGGGCCGCAGAATTGTGTGAAAGCATTCCCGTGGCCCCACCAATATACAACGAAAGTGAAACACATTGGGGTTTTAGTCGGTGCGAGTCCGGCGTAACCCGATTGTGAATCGTGGATATATCTAGTGTTAGACATAAAACCATTGAACGTAGAATTTTATTTCAATTCCTATCTGCGCTACTCTCATCCTATCCAAACTTTCAGCACCACAAGTATTTAGTATAGTAATAATTATCGCCTTCACACATTTGCGAAAGAGTTCATCGTCGACATCATTACAGCACTTCTTAAGTCCGTTGTCGAATATAGACCACCCCCAAGGAATACCACAAAGCACGGTCCTCAGCTGCCTGCATCCATCGACTTCCAGCATGTCTTACCAGGTCGTCACTCCATCTAGTGGAGGGTTGCCCTACACTTCACCTACCGGTACGAGGCTACCAATCGAGAAACTTTTCCTCATCGGTTGTTGGTTCTTCGAGCTATATGACCAGCCCATTGCCACTTTAGCTTACTAAAATTAGTCACTCTAGTTCTACTGCGGATATCCTTATTTCTTAATTTATCACGCAGAGAAACTTTGTGCATAGTCCTCTCTATAGGTCGCCGAGCGATTTTTAGCGATTTTTTATACGGCCAGTGAAGACCACGTCTTGGATCTATAAGTCATGACTATCATTAGTGTGTAAACACTGGTTGTACAATCTCGTTTCCAAGTGTTGAGGTATATCTGACGAGAATATATGTCGTAACTTCCTGAACGCTGCCCAGCTCTCATTCGAAGTTCGACTTACCTTCTCGGACTATTTTATCCCAGGTAAACATCAACAACAACTTCAATCTTACTTGTTACACATGATGTTTGTTTTGTCCATGTTTATCTTAAGATCTATCAGTTGGAAATCACTATTGAGGTTATGGAGCATAGTGATTAAGTCCTCCAGCGATTATAAGGACTATAGTCGGCAAATCGAACGTGAGTGATATACTCCCCATTGACGTTAATAACGTATCCTTTTCAGTCCAGTAGCTTGAAAACGTCTTCCAATGCAGTGGTGAAGAGTTTCCGGGATGTTACGTAACGCTGTCTTACACCTCTCTGTAGTAGGATTGGTTGCGTACTGTTTCGGATCTCGAATAGCTAGCGTAGCCCTACTGTACAAACACTTCGATCTACCTACAGTCAACTTGGCACCGCTGAAAGGCCTGTAGCACCGCCCAAATTTAGACGCAATCATAGGCTTTCGCATAGTTCACATACGCAAGACATAATGGCAGATTTTATTCCTCGGTCTTCCGTACAATTTGCTGAAGGGTATATATGTAGTTTATGTAACTAAAGTCTTTTTGGAAACCAGTTTGTTTAAGAAGCTGAAAATCGTCAACTCTGCGTGCGATACGATTCGTAATGACTCTCGAAAACTGCAGACAGATGCGGCTCAGAAGGGAAATCGGTCTATCGAGCTTCAAGAGAGCGTTGTCGCCTTTCTTGAAGAATAAGACCACCGTACTTTTGCTCCACGCCTCTGGAATATTGCCATCGTGGAGGTTAGAGTTAAGGAGCTTCTGAAGTACTGAAAGAGCTAGTTTTACACCCGCTTTCAGCAGCTCCGCTGTAATTTAATCCTCGCCCGGAGACTGGTCCTTTTCTTAGGTGCTGGAAAGCTATTCTAAGCGAGAGGGTTACTTACATATAATTAGTGTGTTCAGTGCATGTTAATTCCTCTCTGTACTGAACACATTTTTATAACAAAAAAGTAACATCTTAATCATCAACATCGTAACATCATCATCGTACTTACAGCCTTTCTCAAGTCTACTGCTAAACATAGGCCTCCTTAATGCCTTAGGGGTTTTATATATATATATTAATTTCCACCAGAACGAATTTCAGTCATGGTGGTCAGATTTAACAGAGACTAGTCATCGCCAAACTGTAGATTAGTCACCTGTGCAGTGAATGAGTGCGTACGCAAGCACAGCTTTACTTTCTATTACCATACTCTCATAGTAAAATGGGATGGAAATTCAACACGACCGTATAGAAATTCGACAGTTGCAGAATCAACGTGCTTTCGAAGGCACAGGAGTGAAACACCGCTAACTTCTCGACTCTGGGTTGCTACTGAGGAAAACCCAATAACTTATTTTGTCCGACTCGGGATCTAAGTCCGGAACATGCACTATCAACTACGACTAGATAGACGAGGTAGTCACAAAATGAATTATAAAATAATATACGAAGAACGAACAAGCAGAATTAAATAGGTATAATTAACGGATATGTTGCTGACTATTAAAGTCTGCGAATCTCACGAACTGCAGTAATGTAGATCGGCGGACTTCAAGTATTATCAAAATATTTCCAACTTCTCAGAAATTAATCTTTCCTCGCAATGTGTAGTTTCGCCAAAGTAAATGAGGTAAACAAAACTCAACATAAATTTAATAATAATCACTTCTTTAGCCAGCGGAGATCAAACATTAGTCGATCCCCTGGTTCGAGCCCTTGAGATACACGGCCTTTATTTTGAATGCAATATTTTATATCAGATTTCATCAAACAATGAGTATTACATTTTTCCTCAAATTTTTTACTGTTCTAAGCCAGTGCTTAACTACAATCCCACCTGATGGTAAGTAATGAAGTAGCCGAAGATGAACGGTAGAAGACTTAACAAAAGCTTAATCACTCTTACCTAGAAGACTTCCATTGAAATCGGACGAATCAGAAACAGAAAATTTTTCAAAACATCCAATTAGAATATAGATTATAAATTATTTTTATTGAAAGTCACTATTTTGTTTAATTATCATTGATTCGGAAAACTCCTCTGTCCTGGGAAGAACCTGCAAGAAACCCAGCTCAGCGGGACTTAAAAAAATAACAGCTTACAATTATGTATGATGCACAATAAACAACCTAAAACAAATTAGTTCAATTGAACAATCGAAATTGAAATTGAAAAAAAAAAATAACTTGGAAAGACAGATGCTGGCAACTTATTCCACTCCTTTGCTGTACGCATAACAAACGACACAGCAAACCGTTTGGTTCGAATGCGTGGTAAGTCGACAACGAAAAAGTGGAGACTGGTCGAACGTCTGGTTGTACGATGATGGAAGAGAGAGGGAAGAATTAAATTATGCAATTCCCGCGCACACTACTTTAAGCCATGTACATATTTTATGGGGCAGGATGATCATACGGTTTCGGGTTCGAATCAAATAGTTATTCCACCAATAAGAAAAACTGTCAGTTGTAGGACTGCACGTCAAAATTAAAATTTTCTTATATTCACAAATTTGTAAACAGTATCTTTTGGGTTGTTAGGAAATATTTTTTGGAAACATTTTTATTGGAAACTATTTTTGTCAACGTATAACGTAATACATATAACGTACAACGTATAAAAAGAGTAATAATTATCCGTATAATACAAACAAATTTATAAATACATATCAATTTTATAACTCTTAATCATTTGCATTTTCAATATTACCTTCATCAATTTTATTTATCTGTGCGTCACGGTTATCCGAGTTCAGTGCTTTTTCACCAACCCAAAAGTGCTCAACGTGCCTTAACAATAATATATCACATCGAATATTACATCGATGCACAGTCACCTCTAAAGACTAAGATGGAATACCTCGTTACTAGTGAGAATACAAGAGCCGGTTCACGTAGATCGCCACACAAATCACAAAAGCATAGTGCTGTTACTTCACGCTAGTATTCTGTGCGAGCATTAACCTTCCCCAAACGTTTGTAAACAGCAACAAATAATTAATTATATTATTTTGATTTGTTTGTACAATTTATACAAATAATACACTATTTTCATTTTTACGCAGTACACGCATCTTATCATTGCCCCATTCGTGTTGCAACATGCTGCATGGCTCTACATCGTATTGAGAAAGTCACGCATACGCAAGTGAGTAAGTACACTTTGTAGTGAATTTAAACCATTAAAAATTAAAATCTAGAATAAAATATTTTGACATAATACCTTCTGTAGTCAATCATCTTCCTAACAATCGTTTACGTTTAGCAATATACTTTTGATAGGTTGAAACAGTTGCATCGAAATGCAGGTCAAGGTACCTAGGACTCTGTTGTTGTCTACGAGACCGTCTTTGTAGGTACCATCTTCTTAACTATTTCTGACGCCAAACAAGAGTTCGTGCACAGCTGTATTCTAGTCTGGAAGATATAGAGAGCCAATACTAAAACAGGCTGTGAGTTATTCCACCATAGTCATTATACGTGACAACGCATCTCTAGCCTTCTTTTTGTGAATTCAACTGCAGATGTCCACGGACTGCAGTAATCACTTACGTTGTAGAGCCACAGGGTTATTTTGCAATGTATGTCAAAAGGAGTCAGTTAATTTATTTTTGTACGCAGAATGGGCCCACCACAAATTTTAGCGACCCTTAATGAAATATATTTCGATTTAGTCCTTAAGATCTACAGATTACAATAGTAATACTAATTTTACCGCATATTAACGGGAATACTGAGAAATTAACATTTAAAATATAAATATCATAATAACTTAAAACTAAACTAAAAGCGATTGTCTAGCATTTTTTACTGGTATTATAAGTTAAAATAGTGCACTGAATTATAAATAATAGTATAAAAAGTTGCAGGTACATTCAGCAATTATAGGTACTCTAAGATCGATGGAAAATTCTTTTAGTAGTTCCAACAAAATATAGTGCCTGTCTGCGAACAAATATTGTATGAAGAAGTACTATCCTTTACATGTATTGATTGATTGTGAGTGTTCATCCCAAATACCATACAAGTAATAAGATTCAAGCCAAGATGAGTAATGGATAATATGTCCATTTATAATATTACCCACGCACGCTATACCTATAGTAAGAAAGATGTTATAAACTGGTTGTGCTAATGATATATACACAAAGTACAATGCCGCACAAACATACAGAACGCGAGTAACCCGGGTTCGATCCCCGCCGGCACCAATGAAATTGTTCATTGCAATTTTAAGTGCTGATTTACCACGTACTCGGCGGTGAAGGAAAACATCGTTAGGAAACCTGCATGTCTGAGGAATAAAAGAAATATTTCGAAGACATGTGAAGTTCGCCAACACGCATTGGGGCAGCGCAGTGGACACTTCCTTGCACTAAAACCCTCTCAGAAATGAAGGGAGGCCTGTGCCCAGCAGTGGGACGTATATAGGTTGTAACTTTTCCAGTGCATAATACATTTATTTTGCAGTGGAATTATACTTTGTGTTTTGTAAATCATAATTTCCAAAGTAGAATATTAATAGTAGAACAGACGGACAGATATGCACCGTTTTAAGACTTTGTTTTAATATGTTTTGGTTAATTAAGTCCATATACATCTTAAATAACATTAAACCCAAAATAACTAGGTAATAGCATACCCATTTATAGCAAGTAAAATGTTTTGAACTGGTTGTGTTTAGACAGAGTTTTGCCTAAACAGAATTGTACGGGAACCTTGTTTATATTGATTGATTGTTTAGCATATCCCAAACACTATTTAAGTTTGGTTATGTAAACAGTGTATGAAGCTAGAAATTTTAAACTGATTATGTAAAAATGAAAATACTTGATACAGGCACAGTAAGTAAACTTTGTTCTAAAATGGGTTGACTTATTAGATATCGTACCCCTAGTACAATTTAAGCCAAAAAGACTGGGTAATGCCATGTTTATCTATGGTAGTACACACTAACAAATAATGAGGAAGTATTATGTTTTCAACTGGTTATGTAAGGATAACAAAAACACATGTATAATTTAATTGTATTTATCATTTTCAACCATCATTGTTTTAAAAATAGTAAGTTTTAAGATATTGTTTCTATTTATATTGATTGATTAGTAGGTGTAAACCCCAAACATTATTATTGCAAAAATAACTTTAATAAGAAGGACATTTTCTGTGATGGAAGATTTGAGTTTAGACTTTAGTATCTACAGACTGCATTTGCATATTTTTGTTATCATTTTGTAATTGCCTACGGGCAGTTCTGCAAGCTTTCAACCAGCAAGGCTTAAACAAATCTGTATGCCGCATGCATATTTGTTATAAGCGATCCACTTGGAAAATGTTAATGGATATTGTAAAGAGTGTCTATACTAAATAATAATTCTTATCAAAATATTATTTTTCTACATTTATTGCTTTTCAATGTTTATGTACGTATTGATTAAGCAATAATTTACATTTCAAATATTAAAGCTAAAAAATATGGTCATTTATGGTATCATTAAATTACAGAAGGTTACTTTTAATAACAAGAGATATGACATAAAACTGTTGCCTTCACTGTCAATAAACTATATATTTCCATAGTTCTGTTAACATTTCGTTATCTCTGTCTCTATGTTAAATAATAAGGTATTATTATTATTAAAAAGAACATCAATAATCAGCACCAGTTGATCAAATACAGAGTATTAATTATGGATCAACATACGAAAATATTTACAATATGTACAAGTTGTCTGACTTTTTATTTTCACTAGTCTCGTGTTACATTAAGTATTAAGTTTTTTTTATATTAAGTACCTGATGATTGATGACAATTTCTTTTTTAATTTTAAAATTTATATGTGGTAGAACCACGCCCCAGTTATATTAGTAGTATAGTTGTAGCACGAACAGGTTGGCTCGACCGGGGAAGGAGCACTCTCTCGGAGAATATCATAATAAAATAGTAGCTTAATGCTGCTTTATTTAATATGGTGAGTGTAAAAAACTGAAGATCCATTTTACTGGAAACGAGGCATCCCATCTTAGTCTTCACAGGTGACAACGCATCTACGTTTTTAATTCGTAATCGAGGATAGATGAAGATATCTATAGGCCACAGCAACTACTTACCATCAGGTGTGCTCGTTTGAACTGCATCCATTAAAGAAAATTCCTCCCTCCATCTGATTATGTCACACGGTATGGTCGTAAAACATCAAGGATATAGCCATTAAACAAGTAACAATGGCTTAACTAAGTTATGATACTTATGCAAACTGTATATATGCTTATTTATGGTACAATTAATTACTATTTTTATGCATAAATATATGGCAAAATATAATTTCTTTTCTGCAGAGTTAACAACACAGCAGTCTAAGCATAATAGAAGCATCTAAATCTATAAAATAGTACGGTTCAAAAAAATCAAGGATATAACCATTACTCTATAATATTATGCAAATTTATATACTATAATAATATATTATTATTCAAATAGTATATTTTCTTCTGGTACAAATAATTACTACTTTAATTACACATAAATATATGAACCATCTATATCGTCTATCTACTATGGCTTGTGTAAATACGGGATCTAAGTCTGCCTTATCAAATAAGCCATTTCGTATTAATCGGCTTCCTGATTATATAAGGTACCTACATGTACATAAATTTTATTAATTGAATTGTTCTTCAAAACCGATGAAGATCCATCAAATAGAGAAACTTCCTTAAGTCCCTCGACCCAAAGATGATACTCGAACATTCTAGATGCTTCAGTGGAAAAGGCTTATATAAGGCCAGTTAAGACCGTGGCCGAGTGAGTATTGAATTGGCAATTCAAGCGAATACTTCGAAGTGATATGAGTGTCTTTTTTTTATAGGACAGGGTGACAAACGAGCACACAGTCCGGCTGATGGTAAGTGATTGCTGTGGCCCATAGGCATCTACATCTATCTTCAATTACGAATTAAAATGCAGATGCGTTGT
>DWHP01009252.1:0-10265 GCA_018247895.1 Parnassius honrathi | reverse complement strand
CCTTGCCCTAAAACCCTCTCAGAAATGAGGGGAGGCCTGTGCTCAGCAGTGGGACGTATATAGACTGTAACTTTACTAACTATTACTTTATATGTTACCAGATTTTTATTACGTTATTTAAAATATTAAAATGGCGCGAATACTTGCGAATTACTTTGAAGCTTCATAATTATCGTAAAAGATGCAGCTAATGACAACCTATGCTAGTAATATCGAAAAAAATTACATGTAGGAGACACTAAAAATAATTTTTGTAATATTCCATTATATGAGGGAAACAATATTATAGGTACTCTTCATTGAAGTTACGACTGAAATATTTGGACCGGCAGCCAGAACGAAGTTATAAAAGTTCCTTTTATGATAGCGGAACCTTAGAACGAGATTTTGGAATGTTTGCGCGCAGACCGTTTTAACATGTGCAATTGTGCCGCCGCAGCAATATTATTAACATTTTATAAACTCACAATTATTATAAAAATAGTCAGTACGAATCCTCAGGTTTTTGTAGGGCTTTTGGTGAAGATTTATTTTTTAAACAATTACACGATTTTATAGTAATAATTCATAATATAAAGCTTTAACAACCTTTGTCTTTCTATAATAAATTATTTTACCCACTGGAACGTTTTATATCTTTTACAGTCAATGCAACATAGTTCTTGTTGCTATACTCACAGGGTTTAAGACCAAAAGCATGATTTGGAGCGGCCACATTGCGACGCGCGACTTCTTGTTGTCGGAGAAGCAGTCTTGCAGCGTGTCAAACAGCGTGTCGCAGCATTTGCTCAGCTCGTCGTTAGGCCGGCACTGCACTTCTGCAAACTCCTGCAAACGATAATCTTTGTGAATATTCAGAAACATTTTAAATTAGTGAACACCTATGCTGTATTCTCCGGAAGGAACTCCGATCACAGCAATTTCATAGTTAAACCCTAACTAAATATTAAACATTGGTATAAAAAATAATAACTTACCTGTGGGTAGGTATCCATCCAGTTCCAAATGGCTTTTTCTAGTGAGGTAACTAACACTATGTGCGCTGATTTCCTTAACAACTTAAACTTTTGTATAGATTCTGTAAAACAATATTGTACTATGCAGAAGTCTTTTGTAAACAAAAGAATAACAATGTACGCTCACCGGCACGGAAACTTGGCCACTCGTGAATTTGCTAATTATTTACACTGCAAAACAGTAAATTAAGGGTAGATGGATTCAATAAATGTCTCTCATTGTTTTAGAACATAGAAATTTAATGTCTACTTCACCAAAATTTTTCTTTTCAAGATAACATGTTTTCACTAAAATTAACATCTTTCCATTGTCACTTTAAAAACACTTATAAAGTTAAAAATTAAGTCTGTTTCTATATTGTTTTATCAGTTTTAACATCGGGTGTCTTCTCCTCCAGCCCTGATAACCGCCTGCATTCAATCTGGCATGCTTTGAATGATGTTTCTGACATCAATTTGCGGTATGTTGTCCCAAGCGGCCAGCGCTGCATTTCGGAGCTCATTTACGGTGTCGGTTACAGCAGTTTGGAGCTGGATTTTATCTTTGTTTTGAGCGAGCTGGCCATTGTTATTTTTGGATTCCAACTCTTTCAGATATTCCTCTAGACAATGTACGACGTGTATTGTGGTGACGTGCATTATCGTGCTTGAGGAGGAATTTATTGTGTCCAATAAACCCCGAATAAGGCATTACGTGCTTCTGAAGACCTTGCTCGATGTATCGAGTTGTAAGCCGATTATCGACGATAGCCAACTCTGTACGCGCGTCAGAACTTACACCTCCCCATACCATTATTGAGCCTCCATGGAAACTCACAGTTTGCACGGTGGTAATGGGTAGAAACCTCTCTCCTCTTTTTCTCCACACTCCTTTTCGACCGTCTGGAGCACGTAAAACTATTCGACACTCATCTGTGAACAACACTCTAGCCCATTGCTCGTGGGTCCAATCGACATACTCTCTTGCAAACTGAATTTGGACTACTCGGTGCTGTATGAGAAGTTCTGGACCTCGTGCTGGTCTATGAGCTTTTAAATTCACTTCCTCCATTCGTCTTCTCACCGTACGCTCACTAACACTAACGCCTCTTGCGATTTAGAGCCGCTGGTGTATCTCAACAGCGATCAGGGAGCGGTTTCTCAAAATCTCCAGAATAATAAAAAGATCGTCCCGGGCCGATGTGTACCTCACGCCCCCACTGTCTGGCCTGCGGGTGTAGCGGCCTGTCTCCTAGTATCGTTTCAGTGCATACTGCATTGAGGACCGTGGTACGTTAAGCACAATAGCAACTTCAATCTGTGTCAGCCCTTGGTCAATTAATACTACCGCTTGTACAACTTGTTCTGGTGTTAATGGCATTTATATTGGTTTTAAAGCACCTTTAGTTATCGAATTAAGACACAAGATCGCAATAATTGAATAACCTTACAGTAAACTATTTCACAACATACAAATTTAAAATGTAAACTTAGTTCAAATGACCTGATTCAACTAAAAATTAAAGAATTCGTCTTGGTGCACTTAAACATAATAAACTACCTTCTTGAACTTGAGGGTAAACATTTTTTGACATACCTGCATAACAAACATTTATCAGAAACACTTAGTTTTTGCTATCGCGAGATAAGCGCTTGGCCAAGGTGCCGTGCCGCTGAGGAAAAAAATACTACAACATTTTATTATGTCAAACAAAATTAAACAGACATGTCAGCAGCTCAGTAATTTTATTATTGAGTAGTCGTGTACACATTTTATCAGAATTAACTGCGCTTATGACATGATCCACTCTGTTTGGGCGCCATTACAAAGCAACTTGAGACACTTTGTCTCACTATAATATTTTTTCCTAAAAATGGTACCGGTTGCCGACTCGCCTTCAAAACGCGGCAAATAAGCCATGATGCCAATCTATGAAGGAGGCATATGTTCAGTAGTAGATATTTAATACGCTGCAATTAATGAATGAAAAATTGATGCATTTGATTTTCATGTGTTCAAAAAGTGTATTTAATGAACTGGCGAGTGATTTTTATATCTTCAATAAAAATTAAAAATATTACCTGTTAGCAGCCGTATAAGCCTTAATATATCCACATTTATGTGTTGTATTAATTCTATATCTGTATAGTCGGGGTTTTCTTCTGAGCTAGATGCTAGTTCCTGTAAAAAAGGAATAAAGCGGTCAATTTTGGGTAAGACCCCGAGAATATAACATCCAAGTGATAATTGCACTCTATAAAACTATTATGCATTAGATATTATGCAAATATTTTAATAACGAATAATAATGTTTCATCTTAACCTATTGTGACCACAATGATAAATTCCACGGGATATCCAAGACGAGAGTTTATCCACCAAATTGGCGATTTATCGAAGCCCGGCCAAGTTAAGAGTAACCGTAATTGACGCACGCATGCGTAGATACATAGATGTGAAAGAAGCGAGAACTATTTCAGGACCGTACCAAATGGAAGTCCGTAGTCTCTGCCTTACACCTTTAGGTGACAGGCGTGGGAGTTTATGGTGTATTATGAAAAGTTCAACAGTAAGATATCTCAAAAATAATCAAGCCAAAGGAACGCCGCACGCCGCCGTGTCTAAGGCAAGGTCAGGACATGTACTCAGAATCTAGATTAAAACTGAAATAACATACTTATAGTCAAGTTTAGACTATCAGAGTATAAAATGGTCAGTGGATAAAGATCCATTTTTGGCTTGATGGCGATGTTGGTTGAATTACAGTCATTGTGGTGAGTTAGCTTTTTTAGAAAATTGCATAAATTGGATATTTTGGAAGGGAATAGTTAGGTTATATATTGATTGACACAGATTAATGACGCACGTTTTATATAATATCTTTGCTGTAGTTTTAAATAGGGCAAATTCGTTGCTACTGGATCCCTCATGAAATCACCCCAGAACAAAACTGGGCTCGAGTTAATTAGTGTAGAAAATGATATTTAAGTATGATCATGGACATTCTAATGCAGTTTACCAACGCATTATGGAGCTCAAATGATGTGCTCCCTCTCCCCGTCTCCCTATACCCCCAGAAATGCATTTTTAGAACAAGCAGTGCAATCTTTCGGGTGAGTTTACCCCGAGCCTCGGTAAGCAAGTAAAGACATCTGGTGGTGTCAGATTGTCATCCCATTGTACACTATAAAAAGGTGGAGGAATAGAGTGTGCACCTATGCTTGCGCACATACTCAGACGCTATAGCCAAAAACCAACATAAGATGCCAAACATCTAGCAATGTAGTTTTGTGAGTATTAATGCAAATCTACTCTTATAAAGAACACAGTTAATGCCGAAGAGAAAACCAATTCGAAGATGAATTTTTTTTTTATTAATTGGAAGTTCAAAATATTCTAATTTAAATAATAAACAGCAAACCTGTAATCGCGCGCTTATCCTGTTGAAGACCGCATTGAAGAAGTTGAGGCTTAATGCGAAAAGTACTTTACTGGCTAGTTGTCTCAGTAACGTGTTGCTCACGTTGCTTTCGTTGCGCATGTCTGTCAAGTCATAAAAGTTACATTATTTCACGTCCCAAGCTGCATTAAATCAATGTGTACATATCTATTTCCCTTGTGTATGATTTAAATATTCATCGAGTCTCAAGACTAAGTTTGGATGTATTGATCACTCCATTTAGTAGCTTATACTATGTGCACGCTACCCGTCTTTTAAACAAAAGTAGTATCTACGATTATAAACAAAATTAAATGTTGTAAAATTGAGCTGCAACGTTATTTTACGTCCGAACACGACAGAACTATCGCTACAACCATCTTTACCTCAACGTTTTTCTATTGTTTTTTAGCAATTTGAATGCAACAAGCGCAATTGCGTAACCCACCCCGTGGTCGGGTTCATTTTTACGATTTATGTTTGGTTTCTAATATTGTCATATTTAATATAACAACTAGCAACTCAATATAGAATTCGTCAATTTTGGTACTGATAGTTCATCACTACAAAAAGTGTGCTTGGCAAGCAAAATATTACATTTATTTTAGAACGTCTATTTACTATCATATCTAATCGTATGGCTTAAATGAGAAACCAAACTGTACCCCGAATGAGGCAATGATCCGAAGAGCCAAAAAGGCATTGACAGAGATCTTTTACCCATCCGTAAGTGAAGTCAGCAGAAGGTCTAACATAGACAGTGCTTGATCCTCCACATCTGGAATTCACATAGGCAAAGTGAAATGACCAGTTGTGTCGACCATATGACCATATACCTAGATAGAGGTAAACAGATCTCCCTGCATGATTGGAAGTACAAGAACAGAGCGATTTAGCGTGTTAAGCGTTGAATCGGCACGATCCCTGGATCTGTTGTGGCAAGTACAGATTTAGAGATATTTTTTTAGATTTTTAGATTTTCTATTTAACACAGCTTCATGTTTCGGGGTGGGGAAATTGACCACGGAATTGACATCCGGAACCTACACTTACCAGGCGAAACGCGAAATAAATATTTCTACTTTACACCGATATTCTGTGGGGCAGTGACACCTACCCGGTCGAGCCGGCCCGTTCATGCAATAGTACAAGCATTAGCTTTGCTTTTTCTACTACTACTACTACTTTTTATATTAATATTTTAGATTACGGATGGATAAAATACATGGAGAGGATTCAGATTAGGTTACAGATATCACAATCAAAACATAGCAGGGTGAGTCCTTCCGATAACGATTCCTACCCAGAGATACACAATCGAACTCCAGGTTTGTATTTTAACGTTATATTTCCCGTTATAACTATTTAATAAGTAGTACTGACAATATTTTCAAACTGTAGTAGTACCCAACAAAACTTTATAATTTTATCACTGTTTCCATTCCTAAAGTCAAAAGCTACAGAAGTTAGAACATAAATCCTACGAAATTTCTCCATGTTTTGATGTTTATCTCACTAAGGCGGGCGACCCTTTTTTATATGAGAGGGGCAAAAGAGCATGCGGCTCACTGATGATAAGTGACTACCGTCGCCCATGAACAACTGTAACACCAGAGGAATTGCAGACGCATTGCCGAACTTTTAAAAAGAGTAAGCTCTTTCTTGAAGATCCCCAAGTCGTATCGGTCCAGTAAAATTGGCGGGTAGTAGCCAATTCCACAAGAAAGTTGTGCGAGGAAGAAAACTTCTAAGCCTTACTCTGGTGCTTAGAGAAAGACGCATTTACAATTTTCTTCATCACTGTAAACAACTTTTCTCCATTTACATTTCTTTTTGAGGGTATTTGACAATAATTTTATATTCTCTACACTAAAATTATGTGCATGTACATCTACACTACAACTAAAACCAACGCTTCCATCATACAATACAAGACAAAGTACTAAAACCGATCATCTGATCCCACACTTACAGAGGTCAAGTGACCCATTAACCGAAACTTATTTATCCTTGTTTGAAAGTACTTCAGACTAACTGTGGTTACTTGAACTTCATATTAATTTTCAATTAAACAGAAACAAATTGATCCAACAAATCCCAAGCAAATGAAGCACCATAATATATCCTTTAACTAAACACTTACCTATAAACTGGCAGACCTCCCTCAGAAGTATCTTGACATTCATTGCCTCATCATATTTAGTGGTATCTTTAGGTTGTGAGCTAAGACAGATCTCGAGGGTGTCTAACACAATGACGAGGCTATCATGGTAGCCTTTTTCTAAGTCCGTTTGGGTCCGGTTCAGACATGATGAGATGGTTGGCTGATACTAAAACATGATATTAATTTTACTTTTACATGTATTTTACAATAATCACAGCATTAGGAATTTAACAAAATAATAATCATAATCATCATCATTATCACCTTTCAAGTCCTACTGCTGAACATGGGCATTCTCTACAGAATGCAACAAAAACAATTGCATCCATTGAATTCCTGTGTATCTTACCAGATCGTCACTTCTTGTAATGAGGGACCACCTTTCACTACCCTTACTGTTACGAGGCTGCCACTTGAGTAATTCCCCATTGGTTGTGTTCTCGACCTAGATGGGCGGTACACGCTGGTTTGGCTAGCGTTCGGCGAGTCCGAAATCTTACAAAAATTGAATGAAACACAATCGGTGCAAAACTTTAATTGAGTCCACGATAATCTCACTCCCCAAAAACACGGGGTTTTTTGATATTGTTCCAAATCTACTGAATTGCCGTGATGCTTTTTGGCTCATTCTCACTAGATTACATCGAATTGTATGTTTCATTTGCGCACCCTGCTCGAATAGATTTGACCAGTTCAGCTGACTGCAGATGTTGCATTAATGACCATTCCAAGTTGGCAGTGAGAGGAAATCACCAAGCATGAGATGTTATTACAATATAAACATCTCGGTCTTGCTCATCGCAGACACTCCAACTTACAGATATTTTCATAGCTCACTAAACATAATCTGCCTCATATGGCCAGCAGTAAAGGGCCACGTCTCAGATTCACATGCTGGTTACACATACTGGTCAGTACAGTATTGTTTTTAAGTTTTGATAATAGATGATAAAATTAATGTTATGCATCCACACTACATGGCAATGAAGAAAAACATGTAAAGGGCAAAAGTAACATAAGTTGGAGTAATTAAATTTATGATCAACTATTTAGGCACCAACTAATTAAGCACAAATTTTTAACTGTGTTGTTAATTTATAAATGAAATGTTTGTGGCATAAAAATTATTTTCATGAAAAGGACAATATTCACAGAGTACCAGTGTGAAATAGTAGCATAATAATGCCGTGCTTTGCATAATGAGTGATGCAAACCAGAGAGTCCTTTTATTTGTAACAAGGCATTCTACTTAAGTCCTCAGGGATAATAACACATCTGCATTTGATTCTTATCAAGGATAAATGTAGGTATCTAGAGGCAACTGCCTCCATTTATCATCAGGTGGACTGTTTGTTAGTTACCGTCACCTTTTTTTCTAAGAAAAAGGAAATTTACCAATTCATTCACACGCTGCAAAATTTTTGTGAGTCCAGCAATGACGAGGGAAAATCGGTGTCGACTGATCTGCACCAGACATGCTTTACATTGTTCCTCATTGATGCGTGAATGCAGATTCTGTGCGCCAGTTTTGTAAGGAAGCTGAAATTAACATAATATATAATTTAGGTAATTAAAGATGCAAATATTATAAACTCTGCCTGTGCTTTTTGGTGTAGTCAGTCCCAAGCCCCGATAAAAGATGAGGGTTGGCTAGAAGAGACAAAAACAGCCGTAAAAGGAGTCAACGCCGAATCTTAGCCGGCGGTTAATTAACACAACCCCAAGACTCACTCAAAATTTTACTGGTGATCTTGGAGCGGCAATTCAGTGGCCGTGATGGTGTAAATCCCCTCTAAAAGACTGAAAGTTACGACGGAGAGAGTAGGTGTATCTGGTGGATTAACACACCCATCTGCGCTAGTACCTGCGCAGTCGAGCGCTGTACTCGGGGATGAGGGAGTCCTGTAGGGTTGAGCCAATTGTCACTGGGGTATATAGTGTCGAGAGGCAACAAGCCCTGTTTGGTCCGGATTTCAAGCCAAATGGTGGCCTTATCTGCTAGCCACAGATAGGGAAATGGCCAAGCGCCCGTCAGAGGGTTGCAGGCCAGAGACGGTGAGCGCTGCCTTGTCTTCTGAAAAGGGCTATCTAGCTGACAGAGCAAGTGGCCGTCATTCAGAGAGTGGGGTTGTGCCTTTTTAGCCCTGGATCGAGCTTCCGATGTCGCGTGGTGAGACAACTTCGTGTTCCTATACTCCCACAGTAATCTTTACGCCTGAAATTTTATTATTTTAAAGTAAGACCTTCCCAAGGGTATGTTCCAAAATAAAACCCAGTGTACTGTTCAATGCGAATGACGTCATGAATCGTCGCTATACTGGTGATTCGTTCCAAAACAGGACAGTATATGACGTCATACATTAGCGCCACAGGAAAATCAATTATAATATTCATTTCTTGAAATGTCTTCAAAGTTTTACGCCTTTATCAACGAAGATTTCTCTTGTCCAAACACATATTTTCCCGATTCTTGATTATGCTGATGTTTGTTATTTGGATGCGACTGAGGAGCAATTAAACTTTTGAGAGCCACGCCATAAACGCATTACCGTGTCCTGTACGCCAAAGCGAAAAGTAAACAAAAATACCTATGAAAAAAATAGTGTTGCCAAGAGTTGATATATCGATATCACAAAATAACTTAATTTTGTTGGTTTTTTATGCAATAAATAACTCTTTATAAACTGGTATGTTTAACTTAATCTTGTGCTATCTTGTGCTGTCTTCCACTCTTTTTATATATGTACTTTGTACGTAAATAAAAAACAAACAATAACAATAAAATAGTAGTAAACCGCAGCACTACTCTTCATCGTGATGAAGTCACTGTCACGACTGGACGACAACGGCGTAGCTGACCTTCCTTTTTGATACTTTCTTAGAGATGTAGCCGTGTCTACATCATGTCGTGTCTTCTTAGAGATCGACTCAAAATATTTTATATGTCTGGGGAGGCGTAGGCCAAGTGAAGCACAGAAGAAAAGTCTAACCGCGGCTACACATTATCGCCGTAAACGTGAATGTGGATGGTTTTCGTGGGGTTCACGCCTGTTCCCCGATCAGAGTCGGTATTTAGTCCCGCGACAAAGGGTTCATGCACTGCTCGCGAGGCGTTCACGCGTACACATCCACATTCACGGCTTCGTGCCAGTTCGTTTTGGACTACAAAGGCGTAGGAACGATTCAATTTAGTCATACACCATCTTCTTTTTTTTCTCAACGCTTTCTAATAAATTTCTTGTTTTGGACATCTTAATAGTGATACGAGTATATTGCCACAGCAATTTTTTTTATAGGACAGGGTAACAAACTAGCAACCAATCCACCTGATGGTAAGTATACGAAACACAGCAGCATTAGGCTGCTATTTTGCGCGGGTATTCTGTGAGAGCGTGATCCTTCCCCGGTCGAGCCGACCTATACGTGCTACAACTATACTACAAATATAACTGCAGCATAACTACTACGTATAAAATATACAAAAAAAATATAATTAATAAATAAAGTTATTGCAGCAGCAGCATCTACGTCCGTTTTGCGGCGGGTTTCACAAACGATTGTGAGCATGCAGCGTAAAGTTGTTTTTTTTTTATAGAAGAGGGGGCAAACGAGCATGCGGCTCACCTGATGTTAAGTGACTACCGCCGTCCATGATCAACCGCAACA
>DWHP01009251.1:0-10266 GCA_018247895.1 Parnassius honrathi | reverse complement strand
TGTTCCTTAAAAAAGCTATTGCGCAACCTTCTGCGCGAAGGTCGGACTCGCCAAGATACGTCGGCCGTATTGTACGTAGTTTCTTGGTTTCTACGCTTGGCAGCCGCAGTCTTTACTACATTACTTCTTTTATTTTATCTTATACATGATAGATAGGTCATAGGTACACATATATATATATATAGTGTGTGTGTGTAAATCAGGTTAATAAATACCTCATGACCTATCTACAAGTTTTTATCCTGAGCGAATTCTAAAGTATATACATGAGTAACTGAGTAGTTTAGTTGACTCCTTGGTCATCAACAGATCAAAGCTAATAGGAGTCCTGTTATTACTTTGTGATACTCTTCTATTTTCTGTATTAAACTCCCGTGTAATTATTAAAAATCTATTTTGAGTGTAATTTAAGAATAGATAAGTGACGACAACCTTCCCTTAGAATTAATAATCTCATTTTCTAAATGTCAAACTACGTTTTGATGTGTATATGTGTCCTACTGCTACCAGTCGCCTGAATATTTTACGTCTCTTGTAAATGAGATAGTAGACATGTGTCAATCGTGAATGAATCGATCATTGAACCCGGATCACATCAAAGTATTGATGATTGCAATCGTGTGACTCCATATAAATTTAATTCAGTATCTGATCAGAAGTTTTTGAGATATCTTCAAAAATGCGTATTTAATTGACTTCTGCGGTTGTCAACCCGCTCGCCATGCATGACAACTATGGCAAAAGTACTCCCCCCCATGAGGCAATCTATGGGGGAGGCCCATGTTCAACAATGGACTTTAGTAGGCTGTGACAGCAACGTTAAAGTGTAGATTTTTACATTTTTAACAGCTTTTATATTTAATGTTTATTACTACCGGACTCTCATTACAAAAGTCAGGGGCGAATGAATAATAATAATTTAACTCAAATATATGACAAAATTTTTGGTAATTTCAAATTGGAGTTTTCTATGATTTAAAATACGGTATTATGAGATTTAAAGTTACTGAAGTTTTAATTTTGATGCTTTAAAATTTAAAATTAAAATTTAAAGTTTAAGTTAAGACTATAATACAAGCAAGAAATCATTTTAAGCCTTGTTCACAATAGAAATAATAAATGTGTGGAAATCATTAGTTTTTAAAAGAAGAAACACACATGGTGGTCTAATTAATTTATTTATTGTATATTATTTAATCGACAACATTAAAATGACATATATGTATTTTTAACTCATCATACTTACGCTAGCTAATGATTTATAATGTCGATTATTCTACTACAGCTAATTATGATATATTGTTCGACTCGCTAGTTTCGAAAGCCCGTAAGTTAACGACATTCTAGCCGCGTTGTATTAGGAAAATTTTGTGCAACAATACGATACACTCAATTTTCGTAACATAATGTTCATTGTTGACCTTTACTATCCGGTACATACGCATATACCTCCGCAATAATGTGCTATTTGAGTTCATGAACCGATTTCTAACTAGGTCGGAGGGAAATAAAACTTAAAATCATTACTTCGATACGAATTTAATATTTAAGACATTTATATCAGGTAATATAAAAATGGTCCGCTCAGCGGTAAGGTACGTGGACACAATAAATTATCTTATCAACTAAATCAGTCTAACGGTCGCGCCGAGCGCGGTACGACTTATCCTAGTATCACAGATGAGTAGGGCGGTGGGGCGCGGGGCGAAGTGGACGCGCGGGTGCTTAGCCGCGCGTGACGCGGGCGGTCACTCGTCCGACGCGGAGGAGAGTTGAGTGCTGCCGCCCGAGCTGAAGGAACCGCGGCAGGTGGCAGCATCCGAGCCGTTTCCCGGCGGCGGTGTCCCCGATTCTCCGCCGTCACCGGCTTCCCCACCAGGAGAAAGAGTGCGCAGCAATTCTAATGCAGCCCGGGCTCGCTGACCGTCAGCGGCCGCTGATGCAGCCGCTCCCGACGCCCGGTCCCATGCGCTTTTCTCCGGAAGCAGCAACCGCCGTGCTTCACGTTGCACTCGACGCGAGCGCAGGGCAAACAAGAATGGAGATACCGCGGAAGCCAGCAGCAGCAAAGCCAGCGATGGCGTGCGCGCACTGGCTTCCAAACTTGGCACGGCTGCAATCACCAGCGCGGACACCGCGTGCGGCACGTGCAGCATCACTAATGCTCCCGTTAACAGTCCCACACGAGCTGCACGAGATTCTTCTCTATACCGGAATAAGGAAGCGTTCGAGATTCGACACCGGATTGAAGTTATCCGAGACGTACTGCCGGCGGGCTGAGGTAAGCGTGAATTCACCGACAGGAGAGGTGCGGCAAGCGATGGCGCAGAGCTCACGGCCGGCAGGCCCCTCCTAAGGTCCTCGCTCGATTTACACTCCTTTCGCGCATTACGTAAGCTGGCAACAGACGGGCACCGTACCGGACGCTCCGGCGGAAGTAAAAAGGGTCCAAACTTGCGATCACTCTCAACAGCAGTGTTATCTGGCACGTCAATTTTAAGCGTCAGGCCGTCTCCCTCCTCCACCAGGTCTGGCAAGTTCACTGGGGGCTCGTATAGTTGCAACGCACTGGCTCCATGCGCTCGCGCTCGTAATCCAGATGAACGCGCCGCGCGGTAAATCCTTGCGTACATGACACAAACTACGCTTGTAGGAACAATAACACCAATCACTAGGTATACGACATAGTATGCCAGTTCGACTCCCTGAACCACAGGCTCGAACGGGTAGAAGTGGCGGAATATTGCGATGGCCGCGCGTATTGCAGCGGCTCCGGCAGCTGCTATCCAAGTGGCGGTGCAGAGGGCTGCGGGGCGACGCTGCAGTAAGCGCATGTGGCAACGCAGAGGGTCGGTAACTGCGTGGTGCTGGTCCAGAGCTATCAGCATGACAGCCAATAGCGCTGCCAAACTACACGCCGACGCCGCAGCGTCGCCCGCTTCGACCCACGCTGCTGTCTCCCTCGCAGAGTGCTCGCCAAACAACGCGGGCGCAAGCAGGGTGGTTGTCAGCAGATTCGTCGCAAGGAGGTTAATGACGAATCTGAAACAAAGAAAATAATAACATTAATATACTTTCGTTGATACAGAAATTTTATTCAAATGTAAATTGAAATTATTTAAAATGTGCAAATATATTCCACATTGAACGTCACAAGTGACGTTTACAAGCGGTAAAGTTTTGAACTAATGGCGATTGATTTGACGGTAATGTACCACAAAATACCAAAGCAATCGAAATCAATCTTATAATCCGGATACATGTGTCAATAACATATTTGTTTGTAAACCAACGTTTCAACCCTGCTTCGTTTGTTAACTTTACGACAGAAATAGAACTTCGTGAGTCGTGCCCCTTTGAAACCAGAAAATAACATTAAAAAAAATGAAGTGTGACCAAAAAGTATGACCCGAAACATCTTCAGTTATTAATTCACTTGACTTTGAAGTTGCCGATGTTGCCGAAACTACGAGAATGAATCACAAAAGTAATATAAATCTACAAATGTTTTTAAACTAAAAACATCTAAATGACTTTTTAATAGTGAGTATTGTTATTTGATAATATAAAAGTTTTAGGTGAGTCAGTCTTGTCGGCATAGAAGCACTTATGCAAGTACAAAATGTCCAATGTTTCTATTGCACAAGCATTATTGTCCTAGTGTTTAACATGCCTCTCGCAACACAGATTTGACCACAGATAAAATTAACTATTAGAATGAGCAAGGACGGAAACCGTCACCTCTAGAACAAAAAAAAATTACAAAATTTCATTACCTTTTAATTAACAGTAAATTTATATTCACTTGAGACTGTATAACTGTTTACACTGCAAATTTACTTAAAAAGAAATAATAACGAGATAATTTCTCAAACTTAGTAAGTAGTTGGCAAAGACATTTAAGTTAATATATTTATTTAAATCTCTTTGGAAGTTAGTTGGTCATCTTATTTTACGAGCCCGTCAATTTACTTGTATTTTTGTAGATTTTGTCACATTCACCGTATAAAGTAAAATAAAAAAAAAAGTCTCCGAGGCCTCTGTAGATTTTCAGTAGATTTTAGTCCTTTTCTCTATATTTAACGTGATCAAACTGATAAAATCTACTATAATATAAGGGTGAATGCGTGCAATTTTAAATCAGACGATCAGTACCTTATTATTTCCGTTGCCTGCAGCAGCAGTACATACGATACAATCTTCGGGTTTGAAGGGTAGGGCGTGTTTTGTAACTAATTGTGAGGCATTCCATCTTAGATTTAGGATTTGTATTACAAAGCTATAACGCACCTACGGGCTTCAGTGGCGGCTTAATCATTTAGCCGATTTATCACTATAATGTTCTTGCGTGTATGTAATTAGCTTTGTTATTACAACAAAAGTTTAATTAATTTCATCATACAACGTTGAGCTTGCTTAAAAACGACAATTTGCTTATACTATTCAATTAAATTGATCCAAATGTCATTCGCGTTATTACTATTGCCTTTCCAAATCAAAAGACTAGAAGGTCAGGATTAATGACCGTTATTTCTCTTCCGCTATTTCAAAATAAGTGAACTAGTGGTTAAATTATTTATAAGAGGGTTAGGGGCGTCACCCACATTATTTATTCCTACATCATTTTTAAGATTACCGAGTACAGTGGGGGTGTAATAATATCCTCTACCCTATATCATCCCGTGGGTGTCTCTATGTGTCAGCAACGTCTTCCTAATAACGACTAAAAATAAGAAACAGCGGTTTCCAACCCGTTCGCCAAGCGTGACAACTATGGAAAATATCCCCCCTATGAGGCAATCCAGGAGGGGAGGTCTATGTTCAGCTGTGGACTTTAGTAACGGTAATGATAACTGTAGGTTTTCATTATTTAAAATGTACATATTCGTACATTCATTTGTCGATGATGTTTATTTGTCGACAACAACTTTAATGACATTTACTGCGTTCCTATAAAACTTATTTAGAAATCTGCGTTTTTATATTACTTAAAAATTAGATCAATTTATATCAATGTCGACTATAGCCACACTACCATTAATACTCCATAGAGCTTGGATGAATCGTTGAATTATTTCGTTTAGATATTTATTGATGCTTCATCACAATAATAAAAGTCGATGGAAATATGTTTATAACGCAAAGAAGCTTATTTTTTTAATTTCATTTCGCTTCAAGGGAAGGTTGCCCCGAAAAACGCTTCAGCAAATAATCGTAACCTCAGAAGCGAAGACTGACAAATGTCTTGATTTAAATAGATGCGATCTGGTATAGATGAAAACAAATAAACGATAATTTTACTTCCTAGTACAACAAATTATTTATATTTTTCCTTAATTATAAATAACGTGGAATGGTAAATGGTGGAGGTTTTTGAAGCTGTAAATTTTCACACAAAAAGCGATATCGTTATTCTCCCGTAAACAGTCTAATTTTCACAATTTTTGGAAATGTTGTAAGTTATACATATAACGAAAAACTAGGTCCGTACGTTTTTATTTTAAGGAAATATTGCGTACGATATAAGTTATTAGCATCTAGATTTTGGACTTAAAAACTTCCTCGAGTGTTTTTTTTTAATTTTAAACTAAGCTGAATTACCAAAAAGAAAAACGTACAGACCTAAATTAAGGTATACTGATACTAATGAGACCATAATTGTCTCACTTCGTAAAGGTTTAGGAGGGTGAAAACGTTACGCTCGAAACAATATTTTAAAAAGAAAATGTGTGCAATTACTTCCAACATTTTCAACTTTCTCGATGCGCGATGAGCGATGTGAAACAGATAGCATTTTAAAAAATACCTACTCGTGCCGCGTCATCTTTCTCACATATATTTTACACATTGTACACACGGTAGCCCAAGATGTTTTTAAACGGTAGCGGGAATTTATTGTTTAGACAATTAAAATGATTTTGAAGATTGTTGTACATGTAAGTATAAAATAAATAATTTTATAACGATAGCGTGAAAAGGTAGCCAATCGTCAACATAATCATCAAAAGCAAACATAATGGGTAGTGAGTACGGTAGGGACGGTACGGTAGAGTTCGGTACCCTGCACCGTACACACGCAATTAACTCCACACAAGAAACCATAGATGATTGACTAAGATGAAAGCACTCAGCCTGTAATTATGTTGGCTTTTCTTGCACCTAGCGTTGCCAGGCGTTCCGGATAAAGCCGGACACAGTCAGGCTTTTTGGTTACGTGTGCGGCCAAATTAGACGGTGTTCGGCCCGGCCGGCTTTTGTTAGGCTTTTTAAATTTGACCATTTGCTATGTTATTACATACATACTATTACAATTATTGAAATTAATATTGTAATGAATTTGGAATTATTAATAATAAAGAAGACTGATTCATTGAATTTTATTGCTATTTCATTAGAATTTAAGATTTTATGGCAAACCTTGATTTACTATATATACTAAGAATAAAAAATTAAAGGTGTCCGGCATTTTTACTAAAATGTCCGGCTAAGCTGGCTGGTCGGTCCGGCTAATCGATTTTAAGACCTGGCAACCCTACTTGCACCAGTCCATTGTGTAATGCGAAATATATTAATGAATACATATTTAATAAGTATTAAGTACTATTATGAAATAAACAATGAAACGCCACTAGGATATCATAAAACGCTTACAAAAATTATAACACAATGAAAAAAAACCTCCTTTATGTATGTTCTAGGTCCAGATTGGATTCAGATCGTTCAGTGTTGCAAGTATTATGCAACATACACTATCTTTGTGAATGAAAGCTATGACACTGGCTGCCGTGACCTTCAACACTACGTCGTCAATGTGAAAATCAAATCAGTCATTTTAAAGAGCATTTATGCATGTCGCATGCAAAGTAATATGTCAGGCGGAATTGTCTTTACAAGTGTGTTTATTTCAGATAAATATCCATTTGTTACTAATTTACTTATACTATATTAGTAAAAAAGGATAAATTAAATTATATCAATCTAGGTACCTACAGTGGCTATATATCCTTTGAAACTACTGTAACTATTTATTAAAATATAATCTTAAAATTACAGTATATGCTTAGAGCTATGTACATGAATATGTGAGAAATGTATTCTATTATTTTTGTATATTATTATATGAATACGCTGAGCCCGCGACAATCTCCTAGAATTCTTCTTAAGTAATCAAATAAATCTAGAATCATTTATGACAAGGAATAATACCCAAATTAGCGTAACAGTTTCTAACTTTATTTTAACTAATTTCACCAAAGCGAATCGCCTTATCAAAGTCGCCGCATGACAACAACATTGCGCGAACGTGTACGAGGTTCGAACCTATTACCAATCGAAACTAACATTTGTGACAAAAATTATAATGTTAATTTTTTTGGTCTACTTGGTAGAATAAGAGTGACAAACGAGCACACAGTCCACCTGATAGTAAGTCGGATTATCCTTGGAAGGTTTCAGACTAATTTTCCCCCGGAAGGTCTTAAGGCGGTCATCTTTATTTTGTTACACCAAAGTCAATACCAAATGCCATAAAAATGTAAGTGGCAAACGGACTTACATTCCAAATTCAACCTGATGGCAAGTGGCTACTGGCAGTAGCCAAATGCATTTTCAAACGAAATACAAGAATGGTATAAAGGCGTCATCAACTCTGAGGACTAAGATGGTACGCACGTACAGCCTGTGATCATACTCGCGCCTTTCAGACCGAAGCACAGCAGAGAACGCACTACTATTTTGCGATGGATTTTGACGAAATCTGAGGCAGAAAAAGTGTCTTACTACCTAGATAATAAGATACTGATCCCATTGATTTATATATTCTAAAACTGCTTATTGGGTTATAATTATAATAACGAACGTTAAACGCTCACCCTTTTATTCATAAACATTTTTACACTTGATTAGTTAAATAGTGTTTTGTCACTTTCTAGCAACAAGTGTCTCGCGAATGTCAGAATGAGACAAAACACTATTTAACTAATAAAGGCTTTAAATTTTTTTATATGAATAAGGGGTCATTGTTTTTAGATTAAATAATTTTCCAAGAAGGTACCGTATTTGTTTACCTCGAGCTTTAAACATGCAGCAGCCATGATAGGCAGTTTCAAGAAGTTTGCTGTTATTTCAATGTGAATAATATTTACAGTTAAAAGTTAATTAATTTACAAATATATCTATAACCTTTTAATAATAAAAGCCTATATTATGGTTTAGATTATTATATCATCTACTTTTAATATAATTGAATAATCTGTAACATAAACTATTTAATAAATAATCTTACAAAGGTATATATAATAGCTCGGTAATTTATACCTTCATAGTTTTCCGAAACATTAAATGATTTTTTATTATAGAATAACGGTGAAAAACGAGTACACAGACCACCTGATGGTAAGTGGATGCTGTGGCCCATAGATATCTACATTTATCCTCGATTAAAAATCAAAACGAAGATGCGTTGTCACCCCTCGGGGCTAACATGTCTCCTTTCCAGTGAAAAAGGTTAATATAAAAAAAGGTTAATTTAAAAGTTATATATTATCTCACTGTAAGTTTTACGCGTCACGTGAAAAGTATGAGATTTTTTTATACTTATTTTTATATACTCTTAGCATAAGTGCGTATGTATACTCTTGAGGTTTTTTTCGGCTTCAACAACAATATTACAGTTGGTCAAACGCGACCGTTATAAATAATGGTAGATTACTTTTAAAAAATATTTAAATAATTAGTAAATCCTAAAATTAAATGGTTATTGATGTTGTAAAATTGATTATCTTAAATAACGATTACTCGATGTTAGTGACAGCGTTGAATGTATGTGAAACTGTCGAATTAAATTCGAATTAAAAAAACTTTTACGGATCAGCTGAACATAGGCCCTCTTATACCTACCACCAAAGACATTTAGGTACTTAGTATATATGTACGTATATTCAAATCTCCTTGCCTACCACATAACGGGGATTTTTGACAAGTTCCCGCGCTGTGTAGGCGGTTAGGCAACCGCAGTTTATTTTTTAGTTCTTATAAGAAAGGTGCCCACCTCCTGGTTTGTTGTCGTCTGACTCCTCTCACGACACCCATGGTCCTACTTTAAAAGGCGCACTGCCTTACTCTTATACCATCAACTTGTTCCATGAACAGTGGACATGTGTCGCCAGTGGAATGAAAAAGCCACTGTTGCGCAAGTTCCATATCTTGAAATTAATTCAGACGTTGATTGTGTGTTCGACCTAGGATTCGCACCAAACTTTTTCACCTCGAATTATTTACGTATTTTCTACGGAAGTACTCAATTCCTTTACCATGCACCAAGAAGACCTTGCTATCAAAAAGTTATTAAAACTTTTAAAATAAAAAAAAAATACATCAGTGACGTCATTTAATACGTCCATAAATCTGCGATGGCCGTGATAATATCCTAAAAGTGTCCCAAAAAGACTTTTGCTTTAATAGAGATGTTTATATATTTTGATTCAAAGGTAATAAAATTTAAACTTTACGATTTCTTCGAACGTTCCGTGTCGTAAAACCCCGACAGTGCTTATTAAAAAAATATTTCGCGTATATTACTCTCTATTTATTTATATCATAAATGTTATGAGACCTAGCCTCAAACATTAGAATAAAAATATAACAGGTCATTACTAACCTTAAACATAGATACCATTTAAATAACATCCAAGAATTCTTTAAAATATTATAAAAACTTTAATTATATATATTATAGATAACAATTGTTTTAAAAAGACGTATTTAACGAACACCTGTAGAAAACTACCACACAACACACTATACAATGAATACGTAGAAAATATAGGTATACAAATATATGCGTATACCAAGGCTGTATATTACATACAAAAATAAAGTTATGCAAGATCTCTGCTGCATTAATTAAACGAACACCGTCTAAGGAAGCGTAGACAAAAATATGCGTAGATGTTTCGAACAAAAATAGATAACGCCAAATTAATTAATAGGTCTGGTTTTGTTCGGGGAAGCCCCAACCTAATGAGCTCTTCTTTAAAGAACTAAACAATTTCTGTGTTGATCAGTCATGGGTTTGTGCCGACGTAAAAAAGCTAGGATTGCGGTCCCATACTTACACGTTTGTGAGTGAGGTCCACGGATGCAGACGGTGGCTTGATCATTGCGCTGTATCAATGTCAGCTGCGCAATTCGTTGTTAATGTGAGTGTCATAGAGGATGTTTTTGTGTCAGACCATTTACCGCTACTTATTGAATGCAATTTGAATG
>DWHP01009250.1:0-10266 GCA_018247895.1 Parnassius honrathi | reverse complement strand
CTAGTGGACGCCCGGAGGGACTTGACACCAAGCCAGAAGATGGCGTACCTCCTAGCCTCCCTGGGGGGGGGAGGCCCTGGGCATCGTCGGCCATTTGAAATTGTCGGATGACGCCTACCAGACCGCTCGGGAGCTCCCCACAGGAAGATACATCAACGTCCGGCGTATTGCGGACGAATACTTTAAGCAGCTGCTAAATCTTCCGCTGCTTAAGGACTGGGCCAGACTACGACCGGGTATCGTAAATCCAGTCTTGGTGGCCTGTAATTCTTTGAGGCGGCTGGATTTACCGGTGGACGAACGGTCCTTCTTGTTGCTCCATATCGTGCTGTTCCGCCTGCTCCTCGATCTTCGGATCCATTTTGAGGAGAGGTACGGCGGGGACGGCGCCTCCTATATTTCGCCCTTCAAGGACCTGCTGCGGTTTTTGGAGGAGCCGTGCAGGCAAATTGAGAACGTAGCGGGCACGGTCGACGACCTGCGGGCAGCCAACCGAGCTGTGCCCAGGGAGAGGCGGACTCCACCGGGCAAGTCGTCGCCACCCCAATTAAGACGGAGCGGAGCTTCCTTGGGAGGGCGCCGTCCCCTACCATCTTATAGCGCCCTAGCGGCCAGGGAGGCGCCCCCTTGCTCCTATTGTCGAGCCTCCTATCACCGGGTGACTGTGTGCCCGAAGTTATTAAGTAAGCCGGTCCCGGCTAGGCGAACCATTACCAAGGAGCACCGCTGGTGCTACTCATGCTCGGAAAGGCATCTCCAACGAGACTCTCCGCAGCAGCGGCTCTGTTCGCACTGCCGGGGCAACCACCGTGCCGTTTCGTGCCTGGGTGCGAACGGCGCTTCCTCTCGGGGCTCTGCCGAGCCCTCAACCCCCACGGGCGGGGCCGCTCAGCCACGCCCTCTGTCGGGCGCCGCTCGGCGCTCCTCTGCTGGCCACCGTGCCCTGGGTTTGAAGGGGGTCCCTCACTCGACCAGTCGGGGGGTCGTTCCCCCAGGGGCGTGAGGGTCGCCACCCCCCTCAGCGTGTTGAGAGGAACTATACGGCCACTCAGCGGTCAGCTAGACCCTTCTCCCCCCCGTTAGCTGAGAGGCCGCGATTGGATTACCACCCTCCCCCCTTTGGTCGGTACCGGTACTACTGGGTTCCTGCAACCTCGAATTTGTCCCGGAACTCAAGGCAGAGGTTCCCCGAAGCTCCCCAGGTCGGCTCGTTCGGTGATTTCCAACCACGGGTCAGTGAGGGGCCGCCGGAATGCCGCTTTCGGGATCCCCGGCTCAAGTGCCGGTCCGATGGAGGCAGCTCCAGCTAGGAAGCTGTCACCCTAGCCCCCGCCACGGCCGCCTTCACTGATTCTTTGAGCCGTCAACGGTCCACTAGTCAAGCTGTTCTATTGACGACGGCCTCAGTGAAGGTGTACAACCCAAGTGGTTGAATGCGGGTTGACAACGCTGTCTGGCCTCCACTTGGTTGGTGGGGAGACTAGGGTTCACCTGGAGCGTTGAATGCTTAGAAAAAAATTTGCTTTGCTTTCCCGCGAAATGTTTCGGTTGGTGGGAAGACTAGGGCTCTAAATATCTAGTTTTTTATTTGAAGATAAAGTATTTAAGTAACTTATTGTATTCAAATTATATGTTAAAAGATTGTTAGTTGAGCTTGTTACCAGAGTTTGTGACATTTTACATTTTTACGATGTAACATTCTTTTGGCTGTTTTGCAGCGGGAGTTGGATTTGGCTAACCGACGCACCATTCGGAGCGTCATTTTTTGAGTGCATACCTTGTGATAAATTGAAGGCCACCATATCGCAGCCGATGATGGGTGACTTACCACCCGACCGCGTCAGGGCCATCCAACCTTTCGCTGGTGTGGGAACCGACTTTGCTGGCCCCTTCCTCGTCAAGCCCTCGCACTTTCGTAACGCGCGTTCACATAAGGCCTATATGTACGTTTTCGTGTGCCTTGCCACTAAGGCAGTTCATTTAGAACTTGTAAGTGCCCTCAGCACTGAAGAATTTGTGGCCTCGCTGGGCCGCTTCGTATCGCATCGCGGTTTGCCGGACCTGATCCGGTCGGATTGCTGAACGAATTATAAGGGCACGGATAGATATGTGAAAGAGGTCATCGAATTTCTGTCCAGCAACAGGACTTATTTAGGTGTTGCGACGTCCAAGAAGGGCATCCAGTGGAAATGCGACCCTCCAGCTTGCCCACACTGTGACGGTAGTTAAGGTTGCGTCTTGTAACGTGCCGTCGCGACCCTATCCCGTTTGCTAATTTACTCGCGGATATAAATCCTTATGCCCGGGATGGGGGTCTGTTTCGGCTCGATCGTAACGCAAGTCTCGTGCGAGGACTCGGTTTGATGGCGGGTTGCGCGGGGAGGGATTCGCTTACGCCTGCGGCGCTGGCAGCCAGTCTGGCAGAACTATTGGGCGCTGTGGACGTGCCGGTGGGTGTCGCAAGATTAGTCTAGAACAACCCTTTGTGGACGAAGGCTGCGTCTATTAGATATCGGAGGTTAAATTGAAATTGTTAGGTCGCGTTAAGACCGCCTCTTTTGTGTTGTCATTTTTAGTTCGTATACGTGACAACGAAGTTTTCCTTGAGTTGAGTGATTAATATAACTTCGATTTCTATTAATTTGCGTCGACGAGTTTGTGTTGCCTTTAGATATCGTACGAAGAAATTTTGCTTGTCGTTTGGAGCGCTAAACTTTGTGATCCGGGTGAGATCGCGCTCGATTATAGTTTGTGATAAGTGACGTTAAATTCGAGTTTAGACAACGGCGCACGGGAGTGTGTGCATCTTGTGAAGCAGGGCAACGCATGTGGTTCCGCTAGCCGATTACCTCGGTGACGTCAGGTTTCATTACGCACTTTCACACACTACCTTTACTTACCCCTGACGCTGCCTTGTGGTCGACCCTACTCCGGAACTAGGTAAGTTTTGTATTTGCTTGTGTAGCCATTATATAATAATTATCCATAGGCCATATTTGGGCCCGACCCTCGGTTGCTCGTCGAGTTGGATTACTATGGGCCCTAATCCTGTCGACTTTTGTCGGGGCAACTGAGGGCCGTAACAGACGTGATCTGCGTGCGTTGAATTTGGCGGCTGGAACTAATCTGAACAATTCCTCAGAAAACTTTCTATGATAGATACGATATAAAACGCAAAAAGATGCAATATCCCTACGCAGCGCTAGTAAATCGAGCCGATCAGAAATAACTCGGTCGTCGACGATTCGAATCGCTATGCGCTGGATGCGTGCAAGTGGAAGGAGCTGGCACTGGTGTGCCTCGGCCCGGAGATGAGAACATTATTACGTGTGAGGCCATACTTGAGCTTTGTCAAGTTGCAAGCGTTGTACCAGCATGAAATACTGTCTTGCTCTGCTGAGCACGCCAAGTTTTAAGAGGCTAATTTGGCCTTCCCCTCAAAGTGACCACGAAACTGCACACCATTCGTTGTCGATGTCGAGGATTCTGACGCTAGCTGAGGCAGCAAGGGTTCTTCTAAGCAGTTAACGCGCAAACTCATGTTTTCTGGGATTGAATTGAACTAGATTTAGTCGCCCCCAATCCGAGCCTTTGTTAAGCAAAAACTCGACCTCAGACACAAGTTTGTGCCGGTACTCGGTGACGATTTCCCGAGAAATATTGGCACGGCCGATGTATAAGGCATCATCAGTGCTGTCGTCTGCATAGCATTGAATGTTATCACTTTGCAACATATCATTAATATGCAGAAGAAATAGCGTTGGTGATAGCACGCAGCCATGTGAAACACCAATATAATAGGTTTACCTCAGAGCATGTACCGTCCATTACGACCTTGATACTCCAATTAAGAAGAAGAAAACTAGTGATCCAATCGCACATTTTCTCGGGAAAGCCATAGGAAGGGAGCTTCGTAAGAAGCGTTTTGTACCAGATCCGATTGAAGGCCTCCGATATGTCCAAACCAACGGCCAATGCCTCCTTGGACTCTACTGCCTTCGCCCATTTATGAGTAAGGTGGACCAAAGGATCACCCGTTGATCGACCACGACAGAAACCGTATTAGCGGTCACTGATCATCTTGTGATGATGAACAAGCAGGTGATGGTGATAGGCCTGTAGTTGGACGGGTCTGAGCGGTCGCCTTTTTTAGGAATCGTGTGGACCAACGTTGTCTTCCCAGAATTCGGGACTAGGATTAGGAGTACCGTAAAACATGCTTTGGGACGGTTGGCTTGGTTGTGTTGCCCCCGACATCGAGAATCGAGCTGGACGCAAAGAGAGAGCCTAACAGATCAGCTTTCTCCTTTGCAGCATGGGTCAGTGAGTCGTCCTCTCTGTGCAGAGATGGAAGAGATGACTGACAGAAGTTCCCTTGGACAGCCTTGGCGAGAGACCAGAAGGTTCCCGAAGGAAGGCGAACTAGCTTCTCGCCAATTCTGCCGATGCGCTCAGACCTTGCCTTGGCAATGACTCTTTTGAAAAACCTGGAGGCGGAATTATACTTCTTTTTATGAACCCTGGTGTTAAATCCCGAGACTTTAATGAGTCAGCCCAGGTCCGGTAGCACTCCTGCTTATAGCGTGATGCTATTTTACATAAGCGACCAAACCATGGCTGGATCTGCCTCCGATGGGCACCGCAAAGGACGTAATAAAAAGTTCCATACCCTATCGTACCACATGATCGACCACGCTAGGATCTTCCGGCGAGAAGCAAACCCGCCCCAAGGGTAGGGTACAAAACACACGATTATATTGTGCCAAATACGGCGGCAGCCTGCAGAATGCAACCGCGACGTTGATGTGACTGGCAACACATTCCGGACGAAACAATGATCCGACGAGCCTAAAAGGGTGTCGACGGAAACCTGATATCCGTCCGGATGAGAGGTCAGCAGAAGGTTCAACAGGGAAGGTGTATGATCTTCCACATCTGAAATCCGCGTAGGTGCAATAACCAGTTGTGACAGACCATATGCCAAAGCAAAGTCATAAACAGATCTCCCCGCATGATCGGTTAAACGTGAACCGAGCCATTCTGCGTGGTGGGCGTTAAAATCGCCAAGGGTCACGATTTTTATAGCCATTTGGACGTGGTGAAGGAGTCGGTCTGTTTTGGTATTACCGCTATGGGACCTATAGAAGCACCCCTAGACGCGGGGATGGACATCGCTGTCTACGCACAGCCATAGGATGGACAAGCCCGTACCTTCAAGATTATCGAGGCGTCGAAAACTGATGTCCTGTCTGACGTATACGCAAACTCCAGCGCGGGGCACATAGAAATGTTCTAATTTGTACCCCGGTTAGGAGAGATATGAAGTATCAGTTAGAGAGGACACCTGAGTCTCAGTTAAAAAGAGTAAGGCTGGCTTCGCTGTCTCCAGATGGTAGTGAACAGCGTGAAGGTTGGGATGAGGTCCCCGATGTTGCAGAAATTCACGAATAGCGTGACAGGAGTCGGGTAGTTAAGAAGGGATGGGGGATCGGGCCTCCGGCCACCTACACTCACCAATCGCAACGCAGAGGTAACTCTCTACTTCACGCTGGTATTCTGTGAGGTCGTGGTATCACCCTGGTTTAAGCAAAAGCTGCCGCGTGGCTCAATGTGTCGCTGCCGGGTGACCAATGTAAATAGAGAAGCTGGTACTCTCAAAACATTGTTTAGTCAACTGCTCCTTGCTATTATTGCTTCTTCACGACCGGCCTAATACAGTTGTGGTTGACAAAACTAGCAGAGCTAAATCTAGAAAGCCAATGAGAGAATATAAAATTTCTCGTATATATAACTTTTCTATTGACTTTAAGTTCACAGATTGTTCTGCAGCGAACTACTGTAGTTAAGGTGTCAACCATAGACAAAACAGTTAAGCCAAACATTTTAAATAATTGAAGTTATTTTGTAAAAAAGAAAACTCGTACAAAACAGCAATTTCATAGGTTACTTTATATTTTGACAAATCCCGCTACTATAATTGGCTCTCAATATGATTTTTACTGTGTTTCATGCATTTGTGTTTTTTTGTTTTAGTTCGCCTATTTAAAGCAAATGCATGCCGCAGCGACTGTAATACAACGCGGATATCGCTCGTTGCGAGAACGACGACTTGCGGTAACGCCTGTCAAGTAAGTTTTATAAAATGAAGCAGCAGCTATATCTACTGCAGAACCGCAGAAGCTCAGCAGACATGAGTTCGCCTTTAAATTTCAGTAACATGAAAACAAACAATGTTTAATCACCACCGGCACCAATGAAATAGTTAACTACAGTTTTAAGAGCAAATTTTAAAGACGTATGAAAATATTGTAGCATGGCATAATAGGCACGCTACTTGCATGCATATCTGAAAAAATATAGGTAATTGGAGGACTTTTGAAGTTCACCATCACGCGTTAAAGCAGAAAGACAGCCTCCTCCAAATACACTATCACAAATAAATGAAGGCCTGTTGGCAAAGAGACGTTTAAAGGGTATTACTTTACTTTTATTATATATTTCTGAATTATGGAGTTTTGGCGGGAATTTGGCCGCCGGAGGATTGTTGCTCTTGTTTTGTTGTATATAAATAATAGTTTGAAATGGCTTTTGATTCGTAAAAGTGATGCGATTTTATATATTAAATAATTGTGCATGTGAACTGTTAGTGAGAACGATGAAACAAGTGCTCCTATGGTGATGTGAACCTCAAGATAATGTGTCTGTATTAGGTACCTTGATTTACTGTTGCCATTCACCTGTCTGTTAGTCCAAGCTTCCGTCAAAATCTTCCAAATACTTCTCAATGTGACGTATTAACACATTGTGAAGAAATTTTAAACAAAAAATCTATTAAAACGAAGACCCCAAATGAAATGAAGACATGGCTGAAAGGACAAGCATCCAAGTCGGCAATGTTAATAAAAAATCCTTTCAAATTAAAAATGTTAGTTCTGGTTTTGTAAAAGAAATTGCTTAGCCTGTAATCGAAAAAAATATGCATAATACAATTTTTTTTATTTAGGCTCAGAAGTTGTTCCAATAATTATTTATCCGCCATAAAATCCAACTTATTTGTAATTGTATCACTTTTCAGTGATTTACTTTCTAAATTACGTACGTGGAATATATGTCGCAGCCACTTAGCTTAATTAGCCGTTCAGTTAACAGCCTAATCTTTTTACTAAACCGCTAAACTAAAGGTCTAAAGGTTTATTCAGCTCATGCGTTTCAGCCGATGCGTCTTATACTCGTAAAACATTTCGTGGCTAATTATGCACTATGTGCTATATTATACAAATATGCGCAGCTTTAGGGTAGCCAAGAGCCACCCCAGCCGCACCCTAATCAACTGTCGCTGATATTACAAGATAGTTGCAATTTTGTATTAGACGGAGCGGGTGAATACCATTTAGGCCCTTAGTTAGTAACATAAAAAGCCTCGGTTGTTAACTAAAAGGCTAATTAAGCTAGTTGGCTACTAGATTATGTTCTTAACTCATTTTCATTTTCGCTGTTCAAGTAGAAGAACGTACTCTCAAAGGCGTCAGAATCAAGCGGCGAGGAAAATTCAGCAATTTATGAGGCAGTCTAAGATCAAGTAAGCATTTATATGGTTTTCTTTTATTTTGTAAAAAAAACTTACAAGGTGTTAAAATAGTATTACTACTAAAATAGTATAACTAACGTCAATACGTATATGTATATCTATAAAAACTATTGGTTGCCATTTGTTGATAAGTCGTAATGTTATTCATTATATTTATTAGTTCGAGTGTTAAGCAAGCTATATTTAACTTGCCTCGATATTTTACACTCCACACATACATATAAATCACTTAAAATTCACAGTTTTTTCAGACAATCAGTTAGTAATTATTTTGTGGCTATATTTAAAAATTATTTGGCTTTAATCTTTATTCTGTGCGACTGTATTACCCATGTTTTAAAAATTTAAACAACAGACTATTATGTCTTTGACATTGTCAGCACGAACGTAAACAATAAATGTTTTTTTTTAAATTTAATTGAGTGCATTTGTAGCACATATTACAAAAATAAATTTTAGATTTCTGCACTCCTCCTCCATATAAACTTTGACTATGCCAAATCACGCAATCCTCCGTGCGTGTAATATTTTCAAAAGGTGACAAAAAGTTTTCTATTTTCGTATAATACAAGTTTAACATATAAACTAAAACTACATTACGTATGTAGTTTAAGTTTGTATGTTTGATAAAAAGAGCAAATAAAAAGTTTTGAGACGCGCGCAATCCATTGAAGTGTAAACACGGCTATCAGTCAGCTGTTAAGTTTTTAGAAACGTTTCTGAAGTCAGTATATTATATTATTTTTAATGTTTGTGTTTTAGTAAGATACAGTGAATTAATTAATTTATACTTTGTGAAAAGTGTATTAGTGCTTTATAAAGTGCATTAATTACGTGCATTTGTTTATACCGTGAATGTCAGCTGAAGGTGTATTAGAGTAGTGTCACCTATCGTTTGCTTGTATCGGTCGTTGACCTGTATTTGCGCATAGGCCATCTTGCTCGCTCCTAGCATCTAATCAAAGGCCTGCCGCCAAGCAAGGGTGTATTTGGCTCGTCGGTTTATTTACTGAGTACCAGCTTTTTGGATTCATTTGCTTGCTATCTATATAAATTATTTATACGAATAATACAAAACCATGAAATGTTTAGCATGTTATCAGGTGATTCGTCACGAAGAATTATTGGTTTGTATACGCTGTAAGGGCACGTATCATTATTAATGCCTAAATATTACTACGGCTCCGTTTATGAATAAAAATCATGATATTAAGCGTACATGGTGCTGTCCTTCGTGTGTGAATGTAACATCACGCCGTATCAAAGACGACACACCTGTTAGAAAACAATTCGAATCAACGCTTAATCAGACTGTCATGTTATATGAGGCTATTATTCGGGGTCAGGGGGTCTAAGAAGAATAAGCAAGAGTTTGATATAGCAGTGCATAAACTCAAAAAAGAATTTACGGAAACTACAGATTTTTATCTGCTCATCTAGTAGAGGTAAAAAGTGACATGTCGGCATTTAGTAACAAAGTATCTCTTTTAGAGAATGAAAATTAAAAACTACAGGCTGAGTTGTGTTTTTTAAAAACCAAAATTTACCTTTAACGTAAAGGAATTTGGTATGGTATTACGCAAATGAGGATTTGCGTAATACCATAACTCAGTTACAAATTAATCTTAATGAGCGTGATCAACAGGCTTTATTAAATGACTTAGAGATTTCTGGTATCCCGGAAAATATCAATGAATCAGTTCAACACATTGTTATTGCGGTAGCAGCGAAGTTGGGCACTCAACTCGAAGAGAGTAACATGGTTAGCGCTAGTAGAGTGGGAAGTGGTCAACGCCTTTCGGATTTAAAAACTCAAGCCCCGGGACGTCTCTCACGTCATCGTCATATTGTGGTACGCCTCTCTCGTCGAGTTATTCGAGACGAATTGTTACGAAATGCTTACGTTCACCGTGGGGTTACAACAGCAGATCTTGGTCTCCCATCACATGATCCTAGACCTTTTTATCTCAATGAGAGGCTTACTAGTAAAAATCGACAATTATTTGGGAAAGCACGTGATATTGGAAGAGGTCTTAATTGGAAATACATGTGGACTAAAGAGGGACGTATTTTTGCTAGACAGAGTGATAGTTCAAAAATACACCAATTGCGATCTATTGGTGATATTGAACGTATTTTTTGTGTTTCATCAGAAAATAGCTCGAATTAGCCAAGAAAAAATTTTTTTCATGTTTTTGTAAATATTTCAAAGTTTTACCACTATTTATAAGTTACATAATTTTAATTTTATTGCTTTTGCACTCGCCCGTATTATCTGCGTAGGTTCGTTAATAAATTTGTTTAATTTTAGTGTTATTATCAATGTGTTAAATGAGCCATTTATAAAAACATAACCTCATTACTTTTATTTTTTAGTTATATGATTTTTCTTTTATTCCTTGATGATTTTACATGTATCATTTGTATTGGTTTGCTAATAATTTTGTCTAATTTTAGTGTAATTAAAAGTGTGCTGAATGAACTTATTTATAAAAATGTAACCTCATCAACTCTGTTTTATAGTTAGTACCTGGATGATCGAGCTTTCCTCGGTATTCTTTTGGAAATCGTGTGTTTTGGAAATTATATTTAGATACAAATTACATACTGATAAACATGAATAATAAACTGGTTATTTCATAAAAAATCATGAGAGTAATTACTTTTATTTAAATTTT
>DWHP01009249.1:0-10267 GCA_018247895.1 Parnassius honrathi | reverse complement strand
AAGCAGAGCTTCCACTTCACGCCGGTATTCTGTGAGGTCGTGGTACCACCCCGGTTTGAGCCGGCCCATACGTGCGAAAGCGAAGCTGCCACGTGGCTCTACCACTGTTGAGACAATGTGGAAAGATTCACCCCATCTACTTCCTCAAATATTTTTTTTCATTCATTATAGTTTTTTAAAAGTCTACTAAGGAGATTTTAATTCTGCTACGCTTATTCTAATATCTTACCATGCTATAGTAATATATGTAATTGAATTTTATACTTAAAAATTAACGACCTTATTCATTTAAAGTTGTTAATTACAGTCCTTTATAACCTAAACCTAACGAAGAGAAAATTTTAATGAAACAGGTAAATAATAAATTAAATTTACTTTGGTCTCTCAGTATATTAAAGAATATTTAAAACAATCTTGATAAAATAATAATCTTGACGAAAGCATATATAATAAAAACATATAAATTCTGGGAAAAAATTGAACAAATAATATCAGTCAATAAACTTAATAGTGACTCAGTTATTAATAACAAAGTTCCAACAATATACATTTTACCTATCGATGAGTTTTTATGTAACAAATACTACTTATTATATTAAGGGATTACGTTTATCGTTTACAGCCTATCTACGTTCACTTCTAAACCCTCTAATGTTTTTTTTTAATTTCAATAGCATTGCGTATCATCCTTTGTAGGAATCCATGTTCTTTTGCGAGGATTAGTGGTTTGTCAAATATGGTGTAATACCGGGGATGATCTTGAATAGTTTGTGAACATCTCTGTGAAAATTAATTAATTAATCGTGATAAATGTAGTAGAAATAGTTTTATTTTACATAATTGATTATACAAAACAAATCATAATGTTTAGCTACATTAAGGAATATGTTAATAAAAATTTCTACTGGCATTGAGGTGATCGCTGCAATGCTTGTTCTATTAAATTTCATACAAATGTTTGTAAAATTAAGTTAATTACAGCCTTTATACGTCTCACCGCTGGACACGGGCCTCTTCTCATTTCTGAAAGAGTTTTAGGGCAAGGAAATATTTGTCGCGCTGACGCAATGCGTGTTGGCGAACATCTCAAACTCTTTTTATATTTTTCAGTCAGCAGTTACGCAGGTTTCCTCACGATGTTTTCCTTTACCGCTGAGTACGTGGTAAATTAGCACCTAAAACTGCAACTAACAATTTAATTATTGTGATATAATAATATTCAAAATTGACTTCGGCGGGTTTCCAGCTCGTTCTTCCCGGAAATAAACTCTTAAATTTGCGAAGCGGTGGTATATAAAAAAGTAATTTCAATAAATATCAATACCATGTACAGGCTGGCCAAATAAGAGGTGTTATTTCTAAAATTCATTTTAAATAAACACAAGTAAAGTAAAGTTACAGCCTATATACGTCCCACTGCTGGAAACAGGCCTCCCCTCGTTTCTGAGAGGGTTCTTTTCTCTTTGAAACAAAAGTTGGACAGGAAAAATATTTCATAAAAACTTTATAGGTTTTATTAGGTTTGGAAATTACCTGTGAAGTATAACATCTGCCAAATTTTCACCTCTAGTAGCGTAACAAATGGGAGCTGTTTTCAATGCGTTTCTAAACATATTTTCGCACACTTGGGTGTTATGACACTGACTACACCTCGGATATTCTGTTTTAAGTACTAAAGATTCATCTTCGTGTTAGCATAAATACTTCCCTTTATACATACCCACAGACTAAAGTCAGCAGCTGCGAAATACGGTGTTATTGGTGGCAAATTAATGTCACCATTTCATGAAATTACTTGACCTCAAAACATTTTTCTCAATGTTCCGATTGTGTCACGTGCCATATGACATGTGGCCCCGTTTTGTTGGCACCACTTATTTTCTAAGCCCAACTGATTTAGTTCGTGATTCAAAAAAATTATTCACTGTCTTACGTTAACGATCTCTAATCGATTCACTGTTACAGCAGCACCAGTGGCATCTTCAAAGAAATAAGGTCCAATTACTCCTCTTAAGAAGATTTCATACCAACGTGTGACTCGACGTGGGTTCAGTAGTAGTTTCTGGATCAAAAACGGCTGTTCTTTATCCTGATAGTGCGAATTATGTTTATTGATTAATCCATTGTTGTCAAAATGAGCTTCATAACTCACAATAATATTTTGATAATTTTTTAAAACGTTACCCTCACACTAGGATTTTCTCCTGTACCATGGGGGCAGTTTACAAACATAAATTTTACAAGCACTAATATCCGGACCTGGAACAATTACTTGTAGGACATACAATTACTTAAATAGGGATCGCTTTCCAATTTCATTTGCATAAAAACGCTAAAGCAACGACGACGTTCATGAACCCAAAGTTTAAGTTTGTGAGTTATTTGAACCTTATATGCGAACAGACCCTAAAAATTTTTCAAAATAGTCTGTAGAGAGGTCCTCTTAATTTGCAGTTGTTGAAATGGTCACCTGGTAGAAAATTTCGGACCCTCGGGTACATATTAACGAACACTTTTAAATATTCTGCTCCGTTCGAACTCTTCTGGCACGATGAAGAACTGGTTTATTTGTTACAATACCATGCTGCTCAAAATAATCCACCATACGAGTTATAGTCGCAAAGTTAAGCGATTTTTACCGAAATTTGTTCGCAATTATCTGAGCGTTGCAGCAATATTATATTAATTTGAAAAGAACGTTTCGATAATTAAAACACATTCCTCAGGGAAAAAACACTCCATATCGAATTTACCGTAGCTACACAAACTACTTATTACCGAACAACTGTCAAATTTGCCGCTCAAACGAAATGGCGGCAAAAAAGTTGTACAAATTTACCTGGCCAACCAGAATTACACATATGATTTGCTAATGATTCTAGTATTATATATAAGCTGCTCTGCAAGTCTTTAATTTACTAATAAACATTTTATAAATGATTGTCTAATTTTTCGGGCTAATCTTCAGAATACCTGAACCGATTGTAATGAATCGGCACGGATACGGATAAAGAGCATTGCAAGGAGTGATTTAGGCTTTATTTTGTCGGAAGATATTGGACGATTTAAATTTTTTTATAAAATAAATGTTTTAGATTATCCTTAATCTAAATAACAACGCATTGACAGATCTTACCCAGGCAAACCCGGACCAGGTCGCTAGTATCTAATAATCTTTATAAATTAAAAAAAAATCTATTCCATATGAATCCTGACGCAATCACAAAATATATATAAAAAAATGAGACACTTAATGAAAAATGGAACACGCGTGAAACATATATGGAAAAATTTATTTACAATCCAAATTCCATCACATATAATTACTACTTTCGTTCAGCAAATAAACTATATCATTAATTGATTCATGCCCAAAATAACATATTTGTCAATTACACCATAAATTGACTTTTATTTATTTAATATACAATTGAAATATACATTAAACTGAAAACATTTCTGTTTGACGAATACTTACCATCTTCATTGAATACGCAAAGTAACAAAATAAGATGGTCATGATTGATGATGTTTACAATGTAGCTGCACTGTACGAATATCAATAACCCTTTATATATTATACCCTCCCCCCTCATGAGACAATCAAAGAAGAAAGCATATGTTCAGAAGTAGACTTTGATAAGCTGTAACGTATGAAGTAGTAAAGATGTTAGTGGCACAACTGCTTGCGAGCAGCGAGTATTTATTCCATAAAATGGCAGAGAAGCTAAGGCGATTATTTGAAGAATGGATTTGTGGAAATTACTTTATTATTTTCAGTTCTTTATAGTCAGCTTTTACGTTTAATGAAATAGTTTATTTCGACCCTTTTAAAAGGGCCAAGGTTAGCTCGAGAAAACAGCTAGAATTTCGTCCATATAGTGAGATAAGATTTTATTATTTCCCATTTTTCGAACCTTACTTTAGTGCCGAAATTTATTTTTCAAATTTATATGATACTTCCGCTGAGGTGGGTAAAATGATGTAGGAAATAAAATCAAAATTAAAATATTAATCATTATAGTAAAAATCGATTATTACACCACACTACACGAATATATAGCGTAACATACATACAAAAACCGTATAATTGAACTGAGTTTGCTCCGTTTTTGAAGACATAGGAAATATTCTAAGAAATATAAACGTAATATTTTTAAAAAAAATATTACGCAAAGAGCGGAAATATAATGTGAAGGGCCTTCATATCGATTGCGAAGATTTCTAATGAGCTTCAATAATTCGATTTCGATTCAGTTTAAGCGTCTACACAAAGATGCTGATTTAGCATTAGTTAAAAGGAATGTAAAAATATTTAAGTGTACTCTAATTCGGCGTATTTAACCAATTTTGATTTGATAGCCTTCAAGGCAATGATAGGTATTTAGAATTATGAGTTGAATCTACAGAAAATCATTAAATAGTAATTAATATTGAAGAAGTGTTATATGTCATTCCATGTTATTTTCATAAAACGTCAAAAATAATGTATGTATCTATGAATATATTTATGAATATAGTTGAACTTTGAAATTCAATTTCCATCCATTTTTATCATCATCACCATCATCATAACATTTCATGAACATTGGCCTCCCCAAAGAATGCAAAATACCCAGTCCTGAGTCACCTGCATTCATCGACTTCCTGATCTCTACTCATGACTTCACTCCATCTAATTGGCTCGCCCTATACTTCCATACAACTGAACAATCTGGACTTTATTCTATTATGTGTCTGCGTTTGCACCTGACACAACGATAAATTTATGACCACAATTTGAAAATAACACTCGTAGTATTCTGACTAGCATCATCACATCTCGTGATCAGGGTGTGTTAAGTTTTTTAAAAAGTCCCTATTCTATTCTTATGTAATAATACGAATATAAATAGCAAATGAACATTAATCTAATGTAAAAAGGAATCACAGAAATAGTAATAATAAGATAATAGAAATGAATTAGCGCTCGATTAATTCCGAAATCGATGTCGCCACCTGCAGCCTTCTTATAAACATACGCAATACATAATGATATCTAATGTTTTACATAACATTGCTTGGCGTGTTTGTTAACGTCGCGTACGTCGCGTAAATCGCGTATTATGGTAGAACAAAAGCAGTAATGCTAATTGTCAATACAAAAAGTGATAAATAAAAGTTTACAAAGTTAAATATCATACTAAAATATTCATCAAGATGTAAATTAGTTAAAACAATGATAATTAGTAAATAATAAACTTACCGATGAAATTTTATGCCTTTATTAGTTAAATTACATGTCCTTCATGAATTTTTACTACTTGTTTTTTACTATCATGCTGCAGTTCACTATTATAATAACACAATATTCACGTACGACGTTCCACGCGTAACCAAATCACAAAATAGTGAATTATGTTCGTCACCACATAATAGCGGCGACAAGGCCACGCGTTTATGCAACTTCTATAGTCTTAATATTACGATTTCTGTAAACGGAATGCAATTTATAAATTAAAGTAACCAAAGCAGTAACAGCAAACTAATAAAACAGATAAAATATTTTATTTAATTATATATATATATACATATATAAAAAGTAAAGTTAAAGCCTATATACGTCTCACTACTGGGCACTGGCCTGCACACATTTCTGAGAGGGTTTTAAGGCAGGGAAGTGTCAGCCGCGTTCCCCCAATGCGTGTTGGCGAACTTCACAAGCCTTCGAAAATTTTTTTTCTTATTTGTCAGACATGCAGGTTTCCTCACGATGTTTTGTTCACCGCCGAGCACGTAGTAAATCAGCACTTAAGCTTGCAATTAAAAATTTCATTGGTGCTGGCGAGGATCGACCCCGGTTTGCTCGCGTACTGTGAAATTTACAGCGAGCGCTAACCATCTGAGCTACCACGACTCTCGCTCTCTCTCTCTCTCTCTCTCTCTCTCTATAATTTAATTTAATTGTATAATTTAATCAAGAGGTTCAATGCCAGCCACGGTTAAAATTTCCGTTAAATCATAATATTTCATATCCCTGAGTGCGTGTGTGTCCTGTCCTTGTCTCCTTGTCAGTTGATATTGGAAACAACCCCTTTCCGAATATTGAAGGGACAATATTGAATACGCAAAGTAACAACGAGAAAGTGCTTCACAGTTTGCAATGTTATTTTCGACAAATAGACAGGAGGATTTTATACAATATTTTATATTGATTTTTGTTTATGGAATTTTATAGGAATTTAATTAATAGACAACCTACGGATGGCGGCCATCATGTTTGTTTAACAAGTATCGCCTTTTAAGTACTACTACAAAATTTTTGGTAGATATCCATGGCGGGCGCAATTCAGTCACACTATCCGTGAGTTTCTGCAACATCAGCGGACTTCATTCAAACCTAAACGCCGTTCCCTACCATCTGGAAACGGCGAAGCCAGCCTTGCTCTTTCTAACAAAAACACAGGGGTGCTCAGGCTGCCCCGCATATTCTGAGGGGGGGAGGCAAAATTCCACACAAGACAACTACTGCTCTGGGCAAACTGAGCAACAAGACCATGGCGACCCCTGCCACGCTATCCGTGAATTTCTGCAATATCAGGGGACTTTAATCTAATCTAAACGCAGTCTACTATATACCATACGCAGTAACTATCATATGGAGACGGCAAGGCCGGCTCTGCTCTTTCTGACCGAGACGCAGATGTCCTCACCGGCTGATACTTCGTATCTCCCCTACTCGGGGTACAAATTAGAACACTCCTTTATGCCCCGGGCTGGAGTTTGCGTGTACATCAGAGAAGACATCTGTTTTTGACGCCATAATACAAAACTGTCCATCTTATGGCTGTAGACAACCATCCCCGCGTCTACGGGTGCCTCTATAGGTTCCATAGCGGTAATGCCAAAATAGACCGACTCATCGACCACGTCTAGATGGCTACAGACTCCGTGCTACAACAGATCCCATACGCAGAAATCGTGATACTTGGAGATTTTAACGCCTACCACGCTGAATGACTTGGTTTAGATTTGTTTATGACTTTGCTTTAGCATATGATCTGACACAACTGGTTACCTCGCCTACGCGGGTACCACATGTAGAAGATCATGTACCTTCTCCGTTGGACCTTCTGTTAACCTCCCATTCGGTCGGATATCAGGTCTCCGTCGATGCCCCTCTTGGCTCCTCGGACCATTGTATGATACGAAGTATGGTGCCACTCACGCATTAATCGCGGTTGCGTGCTGCAGGTTGCCACCGTGTTTGGCATTATAGGTCAGCCGATCAGGACGGGATGCGATCTTTTTTGCATCCTACCTTTGGAGGTGGATCTTCTTCTCGCCGGATGATCCAAGCGTTGTCGCTGATTCTGTCGCTGGTGTGGTGCTGCAAAGAATGGAAATTTTTATGCCATCATCTGTGTTCGGCGAATGGGCGAGAAACTAGTTCGTCTTCCTTCGGGAACACGTGAATTCTGGTATTTTGTCAAGGCTCTCCAAGGGAACTTCTGTCAGCCATCTCTCCCATCTCCGCACAGGGAGGACGGCTGCAAAGGACAAAGCCGATCTGCTGGACTCTCTCTTTGCGTCCAACTCGACTCTTGATGACGGGGGGAACACACCGCCGACCTCTAAAAAGCTTGGTGTGCTCAGCCAACCGGGACAGTATTTCATGCCTGCAACTTTACAAGACGCAGGTTCGGGCGCACATGGAATACTGTTCCTATCTCTTATTATTCTCTACGTCGTCGATATTCATACCGAGCGGACGCGTCCAAGCGCTCCCACATGATTACGTGCAGATGTTTAATCGTTTTTTTTTTGGTGTTTCATAGTAATATTTCGTTTAATAGTTGACTTTAGTTATTATTTAACTTTATTGTGTAGAATTAAATAAACTGTGCAGTGCCTGTATTCCTTTTAAATAGTTTTAAACATTTTTATTAGTTGTAAGCACGTGTTACGTTAGGTTGGACCACGCAGTTACCGCGTGGTAGCTATAGGTTAAGTATTCTAATTTTACTGTTGAGTGTATTATTCTGTATTCATTTGGATTTTAAACTGTAAATACTTTTACAATATTTTGTGTTAGTTTTATTATAAGAAACTCAGAACTAGAAGTGAGGTTAGGTTGTGCCGACACGTGGGTGTTATTTGACACTGACAGCTGTAACTCTACAAGACACTGATAGCGACGTTGGCAGCTGTCATTTTGTGTGATAGTGACGTTGACAGTTGCGTTCCATTACATACTGTTTTGTGTAAACAACATGGCGGACGACGACGAGGGCTTAATGCCCAGAAAGTCTTGGGCTAGGACCCGCCGGGACCACTCGGCCGGCCAGTCGCGGTGCCCCACCCCTCCGCCAGTGGTGCCGGAGAAGCGGCCACTTGCGTCTCCAGAAGAATCGCAGGCGACTTCACAGCGGCCAAGGGTAGGCAAGCGCACTGAGTCTCGCCGGAGTGTGGCACAGGTCTTCTGACAAGGAATGTGGAGGAGTCTGCTCCTGAAACAGAAGAGGAGGACTGCCCCAGGGAAGTATCTCGGGGTGGGAGGGGGAGCTTCAAAGCTTCCACCGCATCCAAGCTGGAGGTGATTGACCAGGTGCGGGAGACGGTGAGGGGGATAATGACTATTATTACAGGGCCCGGCTCCAAGATGAACAAGGCGGAGGTAAACAAAGTTTCAGCATACGGCCATGACCTCATGGCCATGGTGGCGACTATGGAGGTTCACATATCAGAGCTGGAGCTGGCTAGACTACGAGCGGAGAAGGAGAAGCTTGTTGCAGAAGGGAGACTGGCGCAGGTTGAGGCCGGAACAGTTCCTTGCCACACGACGGACCCGGCACCGCAACGCTCGTACTCGGCTGCATTCAGGCTACCCAAAGGAGCAGACCAGGTGCTGATGCCTGTCAGCAAGGGCCCGGTAGTTGCTTTCTATCCGGCTGAAGCAGAGGGACCAATTAAGACTGCAGAAGATACGCAGTTGGTGTTGAAGAAAGCAGTCAAGCCCAAGACCAGCGGTCCGCAGATAGATAGATTGAGGAAGGTGGGGAATGCAGGTGTTGTGGTCCAGACCACGTCCCAGGAAGCGGCCGAGAAGCTGAAAACAGCAGCCCCTCCATCTTTGAGGGTGTCAGAGCCGAGACAGCGTCTTCCCCTAGTTGCCCTCAGGGGTTTTGAAGATGACCCCAAGAACGAAGAGGTGATAAGCGGCCTCTATGAGCAAAATCTTGCTGCCTGCGGCTTCAGCGAGGAAAAGGTAAAAGAAAGTTGCAAGGTGGCTTTCAATAAATCCTGGAGAGGAAGCAAACGTACCACGATTATTCTCCAGTGCACGGCTGCCTTAAGGGATGTGCTGGTAGGGCATAACCGCCTCTATGTTGGCTGGGGCGTGGTGGAACCCTGCGATTATGTTGATGTCACATGCTGCCAGAGGTGCCAACAGTATGGGCATCCGGCGAAATATTGCAGATCGAAGGAGACTGTTTGTGGGAAATGTGGAGAGACACGAGCGTGGAGCCTGCACAGCAACCGAAGAAAAATACGCTACTTGTAAGTGATTTGGTCGTCCCGACTCTGGCTCGCACGTAACCATGGCGAGGAACTGCCCAGCTAGACTGTACGCAGAGCAACGCACCGTGGCCACCACGCAGTATTGCCGATAAGGGCGCACCCACTAGAATAAAGGATCGAACAATTAATAATGGACAGATCAACCTGGGTCGGGGGGAGCTTGCCACGGCTGAGTTGCCTATCCTGACGCGTGAACAGCACTTGGACATTGTTCTTATACAAGAACAGTACTCCCAGGCCGCAGGGATCGTTCAGGTGGGTGGTCACCCGTGGACTGGCGTCTACCTTGCCGACCCATCAATTGGAGCAGTTGTGCTCAACCATCCAACTAACGAGTTTTGTGTGGTGTGCCACGTAAATCGATTGGACCTCTATGTGGTATCAGCGTACTTTAAATACAGTGACAGCATCAATGACCACCTGCACCACTTAGAGGTCGCCCTGAGTTGCTAAAAGGCAGAAGGCTCATCGTCGGCCTTGACGCAAATGCGCACTCGCCACTTTGGCACTGCAATCGCCAACACTATGTGGGACGAGGACATACTGTAGAACACCGGAGGCAGCAAGTGGAGGTGTTCATACTCTCACAGGTACTTACTTTGCCAAACCAGCCTGACCAGCCCTATACCTTCTCTGGGCCAGGTGGAGAGTCCAATGTGGACCTCACATTATCAACTGGAGACATTTACCTTGCTGAGTGGCGAGT
>DWHP01009248.1:0-10267 GCA_018247895.1 Parnassius honrathi | reverse complement strand
AAAGCAATAAATACATTTTTAAATAGTAATGTTGTGTCACTTCCTTGATTCCCGAAATTTTCAGTGCCGCCCTCATACACACGAAATAACCTTTCTTTACTGTATAAATATCTTGTCTCCTTTATATGATTAGGTATCGACACTACTCTGATATAACATAAAAGCAAGAAAGCAATGTGTACATAAAACTCACAGTAGGGCAAAGGCATCGTCTCATATTTGAGAGGGTTTTAGAGTAAATCTTCCAAAATGTTTATAAATACGTGTTTTAGAGAGAAAGAGGATACATGTAGGTGTGTCTATATGCGTCACAAAATCCACTTACCATCAGGTGGACTATATGCTCGTTTAATACCCTTTTTCTATAAAATAAATGTACGTAAACAGTCATAATATAATATAAACGTTTAATCAGTCGAGTGGACAAGAGCAGTTTCATGTCAAAGCGCATATTATGTTGATAGATGCAAAATTTAATTCACAAGCAATACAATAGAGTTGAGTAACACGCCACATCGCAACAGTCTAAATATAGCTCGTCTATGACTAACTCGTTAGCATTAATGCCCGTGACGTTGATCAGACAGGCAGACTGTGTGTTAATAATGCGGCTGGTAAAGAAGAATCGATAAATAATTAAAACATACGTGATTTCTCGCACGTAGTATGTACGACGATGTAGGTCTATCTGGGTCTGTATAACCGATTTTGATTTTTTTAAATTGTTTTATAGAAGTTAAGGTGACAAGCAAGTATACAGTCCAACTGGCATAGAGGTTTTATACGTGGTAGAGCCATGCTGCAGTTATATTATAATAGTAATATAGTTGTAGCACGAATCGCTCGGCTCGATTGGGGAAGGACCACGCTCTCACAGAATACCAGCTTCAAATAGTAGCCTAATGCTGCTGTGTTTTGTACGGTGAGTTTAGAGAACCGGAGATCCTTTTTACTGGAAATGAGGCATTCCATCTTAGTCCTCACGGGTGACAAAGCATCTACGTTTTGATTCGTAGTCGAGGGTACATGTAGATGTCTATGGGCCACAGCAACCACTTACCATCAGGTGGACTGTGTGCTCGTTTGTCACCCTGTCCTATAAAAAAAGTCACAAAGTACGGTCCTGAGCCACCTACACATCTTACCAGGTCTAGTGGAAGGGTCGTCACACACTTTGCTTTCCGGTACGATGCTGGCACTCGAGAACCTTTCTTCCCTAATCGGTTTTTGTTTATTCAAGCTTTATGACCGGCCCATTGCCACTTCAGCTTACTAATCCGTTGAGCTATTTGTATATGATCACTTAATTGCTCTAAATCCAAATGTGAACCTATTTTAATGCCTGTTTTCTAATACGTTATACTGAACTTGGTAGAGTCACGCTCTCACATAATACCAGCGTAAAATATTAGCTCAATGCTGCTGTGTTTCGTATGGTGAGTATAGAGAGCTGGAGACCCTTTTTACTGGAAACGAGGTATCATATTATATCATCATAGTCCCCACGGGAGGACTTTTAATTCCTAATTAAGAATAAATGTAGATGTCTATGGCCCACAGCATTGACATACCATCAGGTAGACTGTGTGCACATTTTTCACTCATATTTCCTATATAAGAAATTAATGTCGTTTTTTCTCTTTCTGTAATATTTTATACACTACTCCTTATCACCGACTTCAGTAGCTATATATTCTTTGAAGTCGACATAAACATTTTGACAAAAGTTTAATTATAACTAATTATCAATAGTGGAGTCAGTTACAAATACCTGTTATCCATCAAGAGTGTTTTTGACACAATCGCATGTGGTCATAGATAATGTTATTGAGAATGAACAGATTTTTTTTTATTTGAGCTGGGTCGAGTTGATAGTAACCATTCACTGTCACGCTTTGACAATTTTACATTTTCCTTCATTAATTTTTTTTTAAATACATTTGTAAATTTTTTGAAGTGAAAACTTCTTAAGCGGCGTTGTACACTTTTTTGTAATGAGTAAAAAGTGTTAAACTCGCGCCAAGTCACGTGTCCTGATCGAAAATTCGTAAGACGGATGGAGAGAGACAGCGGGCGCGGCGTAGGAAAGAAAGTAACCCCCTCTCTTTCTACGGCGCGGCGAAAATGTATGCCTGCACTTGATTTCTGTGAGATAAACTTTTTAATCTTTATATATATAAACTACGTGTCACGTTGTTTGTCCGCGATATTCTCCTAAACTACCTAACTGATCTTAATGAAATTTGCGCACCGTGTGCAGTTTGGTCCAACTTGAGAGATAGGATAGTTTTTTTTGCCCATAAGTGACCCACAATTTTTTTTAATTTAAGGGTTTTTAATATGACATGACAAATTGTCGTCGAAAAGGGCAGAACAACGTCTGCCTGGCAAGCTAGTGTAATATAAATTGTCATGTTCGTGTACGATAGCGCAATAAATAAATATTGTATTCTACCACATAAGGGATAGTACTTTTATACTGATAATTAAAGCAATTCGTGCAAAATTATTCCCTAACCATTCCAAAATATCAAAAATGCTCAACGTTAATATTCAAGTTTTCACTACTGCCGGCACTCCCGGAGTGCAACCCGTGGTTTTTTTTATAGAATAAGGGTGATAAACGAGCACATAGTCCACCTGATGGTAAATGGATACTATGGCCCACAGAAATCTACATTTATCCTCGACTAAGAATGCAGAAACGCAGATGCGCTATCTCTCTTGAGGACTAAGATGGAATGCCTCGTTTCCAGTAAAAAAGGGTCGCCAAATCTCTACACACACCATACGATACACAGCAGTATTAAGCTGCTATTTTATGCTGGTATTCTGTGAGAGCGTGGTCCTTCCCTGGTCGAGCTGACCCTTTTGTGCTACAACCATAATATAGCTGCAGCGTAGCTCTACTACGTATAATATAGATGTGCTAAACTTTGGAACAATATATAAAAGGCTGTTTTACAATTATTGCTTTTGTTTAAAACTTTTATGAATTTTAGTTTTAGAAGCTATTAATAGAAACTCTCATTCATATCCATCCATTCCAAACATGACAGCCTTTAAATGGCAACTGTTAAATATAAGCCTCCCCCAAAAATTGTCTCATTTTGCCATAGCTGCTACGCTAGAATGGTACGTTGGCCACTGCAGATTTTTTTACGATCTCGAGTTGTTATCAGGAAGCAGCTGTAGCTCATCTCCTGTTTCGGTTTCCCTCTATCGCCGCTTAAGACACCCATGGGATGACTATATGGGAAAGTGGATATTCTTACATCGACACTCCACAGATCATTATTACTCCTCACTGACATGGGATTTAAGAATCTCTTTTTTGTTTTCGTGACTTAATACCTGATGACGTAATATTTGTGTTCAACAAATAAAAACTCATGGGATGTATCGTTACCTGCTGTACTTAAATCAAATAACAAGTACCTATTTCTGTTCTTTCTTTTTTTACCTTATTATTCTCTCTGAATGTTTTACAGTTTGGTTCCAATATGGCGCTAACTCAATCCGGGTCTACACTCACCCACATTTTCACAGTTCATTGGATATAAAAAGAAAATAGCTCTTTTAAAGGGATTGAAGAGCCCTTTTAGCGACTTTGTTCAATTTCGAGCCGATGTCGGCCGGCTAGCGTGCATGTTTCAGCAAACATTAAATTAAAGGTTGGGTGTGGGTGCAAATCAGATTAACAGGAAACAACAAAACCAATGTTAGACTCGGAATTTATTATGTCCATATAAATTTACAAGCTTACCTACTATTATAATTGTTCTTTATTACACTTCTAATGTATTTTGGGCTTTCTCTAATGATTTTCTCATAGGGTTATATTTGCCATAGTAGGTTACCGCAGTTTTCATCAATTTGAGTTGAAAGAAAATGCTGCTGCCGACGTCCTATTGCTTTTCCCTCTTTCAGTTCTTAAGACACCCATTCGATGGAATAGGGTAGTGATTGTGGGTGGTGATTAATTACAACATCATATAGTATTATTTTTCAACTTACGTTACAGAGCTATTTTGGAAACAATAGCGTAATTTCAAGCTTAATTTCAAATATATAATTAATATACCGTTACTGCAGTTTTTGAAAATGCGAGTAAATAATCAACTTTTATTTGAAATTTGAAGATTTGAAGATTGTGATTTATGGACGACAACGTTTTTGCCTACCGATCTACCCTTACGAATGTGTGCGTGCGCACTAAAATCTTTTAAAATCATACTATTTTGAATTTAGGACATAAAAATGACAGAAAGTTTGAGACCATTTTGTATATGTTACTTATTTTGAACCTTCCATGCTAACTTAGTCGGTAGTTACAAAATAACCCTAGATATTATATAACTTAAATAACCACCCCAAGAGTCGACGAAAACCGAATGCCTACAACGTTAAGTGCGACTATGAAAGCCTTTTTATATAGCTTAACACAATAATATATAAATAAATAAGAATAAATGAATCAATACACACTAAATTTTATTAATATTTTTAAAAGTTTTAAAGATGTTTTAAATTATTTTACTTAATAAACCAAAAATTACTAAATGGACTATAATGAAATTTGTAAAATATACTCCTTAATCTATACTAATTATACTTTTCAACACGGTTACATAAAAGTTACCTCAGAAAAATGAACACATATGCGTTTCTGTTTCACCGCGCTAAATGCATATAAATTGCAGTCGCGGATAAAATATAGTTCTATTTTATAGTAAATCGTAAGAAATTTAATTTGACATCTCTATATGACGATGATAGACTGAAATGGTAATAATATTACCATTTAAGCCCATCAAAAGTCTACTACTGAACATAGGCCTCTCCCACAGATTGCCTCGTCTGGGGATATTTGCAATAGTTGCCTCATATGGGAAGCGTTGCCCGTCTCCAGTTTAATGTTCCTCTGTCACGTCTGTCAATCGCAATTTTGACTGACGATGTCTCGTAAGGAGGCGAAACTCTTGTCGTATTATTGTCGATGGTGTCTTTCCAAGTGTGGTGGAGTTGGGAGTGGTGGTGCTGGTATTAGTTGTGACGGGGATGTGCACGCAATTGAGAGAGGGCGGGAGGTGCTCTTCAGACTAGGTAAGACATCATTTTATTTGATTGAACGGATATGGGCGAAGTAATTCTTCCCAATTTTAATACAATGGATTTCCGCTAAGTAACGCCTGATTCTGTTAATTACATTCTGGTTGTTATACACACTTAAGTCGTTTTGTACTTTTTATTAAAACTTACACTACGTAAAACGTTTAATAAAAATATCGTATGGTCAGTGTCGAGATCCGGAGACCCTCTTTTACTGGAAACGGGTCATTCCGTCTTAATTCTCAGGCGTAACAAGCAGCTGCGTTTTGATTCGTATATATATGATAAATGTACTCGTAGTTGTCTATAGGCCAGAGCATCCACTTACCATCAGGTAGATTGTGTGCTCGTTTGTCGCACTTATTCTATTAAAAAATATGTCAGATAACACAAAAGACAGCAGTATAATTATAGACTAGGTATGATGTTAATTTTTTTAATCAAAAGTTTGAAATTTTTTACTAATCTTCTACTATTTTAGAAAATATTTCAAATATACAATGCATTATACACCGAGAATTCCGTAGCCTGGACAACTGATGGATGAGTACAATCGCCGGAATGACAAAGCTTTTCCGTTTTTGATTAATGAAATCTGTTAAAATATTCAATAAATGAAAAATATTTTGAACTATTACGAACAATATAACAGGAATTTAATTTAGCAACGTCGCTTTGATAGGTTTTACAGCTGATATATGTAAAGGCTTTATTAGAAAACTAATATTCTATTCAATAAAGTTGAACAAAACTATCGTTTCTCATTTAGTTTGTATATTTTAAAAAGTATATTTATCTATATAATATACATTAACAACATTAGACGATACTTCACCATCGTCATAATTAGCCTCAGAGGCAGTGTCTGCTTTAGAGTTCCGACAGCCCTAGGTTAACTATGAATATGCCCTCCTATTGCCCTGTTCTGTCCGAGTTGCCCGGCCCACGAATATATTTATTAGATTTTTATATTTTACTAGCTTTCCACCATTCGGTTTCACCTACGTTAAATAATATTTTCCTGATAGTAAGTGTCGACCATCATCCATGAACAAAGGTAATAGCAGAGAAATGACTAGTGCGTTTTCGGTCATTACAAAAGGAGTAAACTCGTTTTTTGAAGGTTTCTGTCTAATCGGTCCGGACAAAATCCCCGCTGGTAGATGATTCCACAAAGAAATCTTGCGAGGATAAAAATGCCTGATAAATAGCGCAGTTATGGTGGACCGCCAAGCATCCAGATGATAGCGTGAGTTTTGTCTTAGTGTGCGTTAGTGTAATGTGGCTGCTGGAATAAATCCGAATAACCGCTCTAAATACTCTCCATGGAAAATGCGATAGAAAATGAAATGTAATGCAACATCTCTACGCAGCGATTGTGAATCGAGCCAATCAGAAATAACTCGGTCGACAACGATTCGGGCTGGCACTGGGATGCCCCAGTCCACAGAAAAGAACTGTGCTCCATGTGAGGGCGAACTTGCGCCTTGTAAAATTGCAAATTAAGTGCCAGCATAAAATACTGTTCCTCTCTGCTGAGTACGCCAAGCTTTTTAGAGGCCAATTTAGCCATCCGTTTCAAATGACCGCGGAAGTATACGTCATTCGATATATCAATGCCGAGGATTCCGATGTTACTCGCTAAGACGACAAGGGGAGTGCCCTAAAATTAAGGAGGGGTAAGCATTAGCAGTAAATGCGTCTTGTGTCTACTGAAGCTTATACAGGACTATACTCATCCCGAACCTGACATTTTGTTTATTAAACACTCGGCTTCAGAAGAAAAGCTTGTTCCGATACTCGATGACGTGTTCCCGAGAAATATAAGCACGGCTAGTGTAAAAAGCATCACCCGTGTTACAATCAATAACAGCAACATAAAATTTATATGCAGAAGAATCTGCACTAGCATTAATAGGGTCGTAGTTGGAGTACGCACTGTCTACTGCGACCTTTATGCTCCGATCTGCGAGGAAATAAGGAAGCTTCTAAAGAAGCGCTTTGTGTCAAAGGCCATTTAACGCCTTCGCTATGTTCAAGGCCTCCCCCTTGGACTCTACTGCTTCCAAAGTGGTGCTTACAAAGGCATGCTCAGCGCCATTTCGCTCCTTGCACCCAAAGCTCCAGCTTGGTTAGCCTGTGGGTAAATCAAGCCACGCTCTCGGGTCTACTATTAAATTTAGGCCTCCCACAAGGACTACCAGGTTAGAACCCTGGTAGTCCTTGTGGGAGCTAGAGCTGGCTTGCTAGCCTGTTTATTTATTTATTTATTTCTTAAGACATCTATCCTTACAGGTTGAATCCAATGCGATAGAGTTCTCTTTTATATTATAAACTTAATCTTACACTAATAATTTTAAAATGAATGTAATGATTTCTTAAATTTACGCGAACACTACACATTGAATAAAACTATATTTACGGATTTTATTGCGTTTAATTAACTACTTTAACTTATTTTTAAATTCCCGACGCACCGATTGCTTTTCAACACCCATGGTCACGGGGTGGACCGAGATGTATGACGTCACAATGTCATAGTTAACCCGACTACCTTCAGTTTTTTAATATTAATTTTCAGTCCGATCTACGTAGAACGAGCTTACAGTATCTTGAAGTCTTGCAGAAGTATGCTTGGGTTTAGGTTTAATTTTGTTAATTATAGGGTCTAAAGCAGATGGCAGCTCCCATCCATCTCTATTGAAATTAGGATGTTTTTTAATTTCAATAGCCTCGCGTATCATCCTTGGTACGAATCGGAGTTCTTTCGCGAGGATTTGTGGTTTATCAAATCTGATGTAATGTTGGGGACGATTTTGAACATGTTCACAGACTGCAGACTTCCCGGATCGTCGGTGCTTCACGTCATTATGACGTCATCATCTCATCATGTGATCACGTTAAATATAAATATATCGGTAACTAAAAAATCAGGTTGATCTTAAGGGATCAAGTCTCCAAAACATAGTATCCAAAAACATAGTCGTATAGAAAATTTTCTATTTTTTTTTACTTCGATTAAAAAGCTTAATTGCTATATCTTGAACGATTGTTAAAAACAAATAACTCACGGTTGCTTTACGTAATTAGAATGCAAACGTCCACCAAATGTTTTTAATTCAATATAATTTTATTTCAGTTCAAGGGGCTTAATGCGGGTGAAGGAATTTAGCAAAAGAAAAAGTGTCACGTAGACAATAAGTGCGATTTTCGCAAATGAGCTGCTCAATATTCAAGAGGCAAACGTCTTTTCGTAACAACAGAACAAATTCGAAAGACGGAGTATCGACAGCGGACGGTCCTTAATGTAATTATCATAATGGCGACCAATAAAAGAGAGGTTCGGAATTCGTGACACAGCTTTAAAAGGTACTATCAAAGGTGCCTAAGGCGGAAAACGTCGCATCTTATTTAGCGCCCTCCCCAAAAAGGGTACTCCGATCGAGGTCTCGCCTAATCACATTACGTAGTACGAAAGAGCTTATGATAAAAAAGGCCAAAACAGATTTGCATGAAATGTCTATGTTGATTAAGTGTTTTTCGCGGAGCTAAAGAAGTGTCCCGTTAAAATTATTTAAATAATTTTACAATGGTACTAAACGTAGTGTTTTAGCATATTTTGCTAAACTAAAATATTGATTAGATGAAGTTGATAAGCAACTGTCCTTTTTTTCCTCTGTCGCTTCTTACAATACCCACGGAATGATATGGAATAGTGGATATTCTTGCACCGCTGCTACATGCTAAAGGCTTTTTGAAAACGTACCGTTGATTTTCCAACAAGACTTTGGTCCTGGTTTAAACGCAGGAACAACTCACACCAGCCTCGAGAACAATGTTCCGTTCATCATCAGACTTGCCCCCGTCCAGTCCAGATCTCGTTGGACTACAAATTTTGGTCAGTCCCAAAGGACATAAAAAAGTAACCGAAAAAAAGTAACTCTAATAAAAAATATAAATTTATTTATAATATACCAAATCATTTATGATACATATTGCGTCACCCTAATATTATAAAATACGGGCCAATTCCATTCGAATCTATACTGATGCATCGCTCAGGCGTGAAGTCTTTTATATTTGGAGTCACGTGTCGACCAACGTCCAGGAAACCGACATCAACGTATGTATTTGAGCGAATCTAATGCACTCAAAACCATGCGACATTTGAACGTGGGGCGAATAGGGTGCGGGAGATGAAACAAAGGGACCGAATAAAATGAATTGAGAAATACAGTGTATTATTTGCGGAAAAATCAATGGCAAAAAGCTTCCGATGGTGCGAAGCGGCGACAGGAAGACTGATCATTATTATTACCGTCCACAACCTGAATAAAAGCGTGTCGACTTGCTTCCGTGTTGCGTTTCCTTTTCGTCCGAATGATGACTTCATAAAAGATGTTATTTACTTTCGACATTCACCCCTCTTGTTTATTTGTAATTGTTGAATTATTGCTTAATTGAAATTGGTCTGAAGGAAAATACTTACTGAAACTCGATTTTCATTGCCGGAAATAGTTACGAATGAGTGCACTGACCATCGTAAATAATATGCGATCAGTGAATATTCACATATCATCACCAACAATTTTATACATTTTTGAAGAATTAAGATATCGATGAGATCATTATCATCCTAGAGGTCTAAGATGGGCTGCCTCGTTACCAACACAAATAGAATCGAGTATCACCTTCTCAGCAATATGAGATAGCAGTTTTATTGCACATTTGATTTTTATTTGATTTTCTAATTGCACGTGACATATAGACCGTAGGTACAGTTAGTGACTGCCTCTTTGGTCTATTAGTTGTGAACGCGAATTATTATTATAAATAAGTTATTGAGATTTTCTGTCAAGAAATTCTCAGAAGTTACTCGGAGTCAGGAAGTTGTCCGTGCCTCACCCCATGCCTCGGAAAGCACGTACAGCCGTTAGTCCTGCGCCTAATCTCTTTCAGGTCATGTTTGTATACTGTCCCTTTGAACTATGGGAGTGAGAAAATAGAAAGTGCACCAATGCTTGCGCATACGCTTACTGAATGTCAGCGCACTATAATCCTGTCCTGCTCTGATGGCTAGTCTCCGTTAAGGCTGGCCGCCGTGACCGAAATTATATATATAGCCATATATATATATACATATATATATATATAT
>DWHP01009247.1:0-10268 GCA_018247895.1 Parnassius honrathi | reverse complement strand
CACCCATGGTCACGGGGGGGACTGAGATGTTTGACGTCCCAATGTCATAGTTAGTCCGGCTACCTTCAGTTTTTGATCTTGACTTAGTTATAAACAATACCCTTAGTTGGCGACCGCATATATATGAAGTGAGCAAAAAGGTCACTGCGTTATCTGTATCGTCTCAAGAATTTTTTACCGATGGCGAGGCGATGCTAATACAGACTCTAGTGTTGCCTATTTTGGATTATGCAGATGTTTGCTACTCTGATGCCTCTCAAGAACTTCTAAACAAGCTGGATCGACTTAATAATTGTATATACGCTTCAATTTCGGTTTCCGTAAATACGACCACACCTCCTCTTATCGTTCTCAGCTTAAATGGCTACCTCTCCGCTATCGCAGATATTTCAGAATACTATTAATGTTTTCCGTTTTACACGATCCGTTTGTCCCTGAATATCTGAAATGTAAATTTCAGTATCAGGGTGATTCTCATAATCGTTGTCTCCGTTTTGCGGAAATGTCTAATCTCCATGGCACCTTCTATCACACTAGCTTCTTGTATAAATCTTTTACGTCTCATGCGGTAAGATTGTGGAACGAGCTACCGAGCAGCGTACGTGCAGCTCCAGCAAGGCATCGTTAAATTGCTTACTCTGGAATCACTTTCTGGCGTTGCAGGAGTAGTTTGTGAATTAACGTTTTTAATATTCTTAAATTCCAACTGTTCCCTTTTCCTGTTTTAATTTCAAATATTTTATAGGTGTTTGGTTGAGAAACAGCTATATTTAAATATGATGTATTCGTTTTCAATAAGAAGTGTCTCTCGTTCTCTACACCCATCATACAAAAAAAGCAGCAATAAGCTGCTATTTCATGCTGTTATTCTGTGAGAGCGATATCTTTTCTTGGTCGAGCCGAACCTTTCGTACTACAGTCATAATATATCTGGAGCGTGACTACCATAGGTACAAATTGTAATGAATGTCATAAGTTATTAATTATTATTAATATATTAATTACTATTATCAAAGTATAAAAGAAAAGTTTGCAATAGGATCCTGTGTTATTATACCACCCACATGATTAATTTCCATTTGTTCTATTACTAATGGCTTACGCTATACGGTACATTTATTTTGTGGTATCCCGTGCGAGTGCGACTGGTTCGAAATTCTGAACTAATTTCGTCACAAAGTTAAATTAACAAAGATATGGCCGCATGATGTGTGTTAAGGAAATATGTTTGAAATATTAGGACTTTTGGTTGGCTTTTCGTCATCAGTTGGCCTCGCATAATTTGGACCATCATTAAGAAAGATGTATGTGTACTAAGTAGTAAAGCCACGCTAATCAGAATGACCAGAGAAGGATCACAATACCACCGTGAAACAGCAGCTATATATTTAAAGATGCTGAGTTTCGTATTTCGAGTGACAAGAACGAAAAACCCTTTTTTCTAATAAATTTGCGGCGTAGGCATAACGACTGCGGGGTTTTATTCTGTGAGTACCTAACCCCTTTCAAATCCCCGCGAGACGATTTTTATTAACTAGCTTTACTGCTCTGGGTTCTAGCCCTTCTGAGCCTATCATTTCTTTAGGAATCTTCATTTTATATTCTTTTTCTTCACAATATGCTGATGCGTCACATTGCGAAGCTCTTGAGAGATTTTAACGACAGCTCAACCTAGCGGACAGTTGATGATGACAGCCACTCAAGTTCATAAGGTACCCAAGCGATCAAAATAACTTTAGGTTTTTATCGAAATCAAAGCACTTTTTTCGTCGTTTTCTCTAATAGTTCACACGCGCAGACACTTAATTCACAAAATCGCATCACTTTTACGAATCAAAATCCACTTCAAACCATTATTCAAGCGACAGAACAGGAGCGGCAATCCGCCTACGGCCAAGTTCCCGCTTGCGAGACGAGTATACGTAATACATTCCCAAAGAAAAAAGTATTCCTTCTTACACTTAATCAAATTGTAAACAATGGGAATGGGAAATAGCAATTTCGAATAATGTCAATACAAAAACATAACAATACATCTACTATACGCAAACAACCAAAACCAACCTTCTCATGGCATGCTTTGCGACAACATTGAAATAGTATTGGATGTAATATGTTACATATATATTAATACATCTAGGCTCAAAAACCAACATTTCGTCATATCGTTTATAGTTGCATCACATTCATGTAAGAAGTGAGTTGCGTGAAGAACCACAGTTAGTGGCTTAGTGCACAAGTTCACAAGGCGAATCGTTTACAGCAAACAATCCAATATCATGCAGTTTAACTAACATTAATCATGATTCTTAAGAACTTATTATACTACCAATTTCTTTATAAATTTATTGGACGTTACTTGAAGTTACAACACCATGCAGCCTTCTAGTGATGGTGGCATTAGCAGTGGCGTTGATCTCATGTGTTTTTACAGAACACATGGCGCGAGCCTCTTCCCTCGGCCCGACTCCATGATACGTCGCGTTGCGGACCTCGATGTACGGCTCCTTGCCATTCTCAGGGCTGTTGCTTATTGTGTAGTATGGCCCGCGTGCTGTGAAAAATAATTATCTGTTATGAGATGAAAGAACTTCTAAAAATTAAACGCTGAAGAGTAAAAAGATCACAAGCATCTTTTCTCCAGGCTTTACCTATCATACCCCTTCACTTGTTATACCCAGACGGACCATGCGCAGCTGCGTCAAAGGTGCGAGATATCTGGCTCTGCGGTCGCCAATCCGCCTATCAAGCGTGACTCTGGCAAGGCAAATCCTCCTTGGAGAGGTCCGGGGCAGGTCCATGTTCAGCAATGGAATGGAGTTTCTCGGCACTTACGGCCCGATAATGTAAGTGCCGAGAAACACTGAGCGCCGAGATCAACCGAATACGGCTTGTTTGCAAATGAAATTTAAGGGGAGCCCTGAGCAACCACGAAACCTTAAAAGTTCATCAGTCTCCATATTGTTAGAGAGAATTAAGGGCACACTAGCCCTAGTGCGTTCAAAATAAAAAATGATTTCAATTTGTCTCATCATTATCTAGCCCTGTGTGGAAACAAAAAAGTAAAAAAATGAATATATTTAAAAGTACATCTTTGGACAGAAATGAATACCATAAGAAGAACGAAAATTGCAAAACAGTTACCATACAGGGATAGATTAGGTGTTCAAAAGTGCAAATAATTTTATTTTGAACGGATACATTCAATAGATTTTTCATGATATCCAGATTCCCAAAGGTCTATTTATAAAATTTCGCGCGGTCATTTTTGTTGTAAATCATCATGCCTTTCGCTTTCGCACGTGATGTCGGCTGAGATAGCATGTATTTTAACCCCGCCCACCACTTAGTTCGTGCCATCGACTAGGGCCACCTTCACCTGGATATAGAAATCGTGTAAAACGGTTTAATATCTTATAGCAGGCGACTGGTGACTACCGAGTTACTTAACGATCGTAGTTAGGCACACACACTCAGGACTAAGTAATTCCCGGATTCGACATTTCAGATTTTTCTCCTACTGAGTATGGCGATGAAATATTTTAAGTCCTTACTTAAGAAGTTCGCGATTTATTTAAAAGCAAACATTTTAATTGATATTACGATCAAATAATCGTGCAATATTTTGGATATAAGATTATTGTCATTTCAATCGAAGTTCATTGATGATTTTGCTCTAGATTTAATTGAGAAAGAAATCGATCTGACTCTTAATCTGGCCCATTTTCAATATATTGCCAATTTGGTCGATAAACCTTCGTCTAGGGCAGGGATGGCGAACCAATGGCACGCGTGCCATCGATGGCACGTGACACAATATTTTGGGCACGCCACTAATCACAAAGTTCACTATGAAGTATTATATTACAAATGAACGCGAGTGATTCTAGTTACATCGTGGACTACTATTGCTAATGACGCATAGTTCGTTTCATCGTCGTCATCATAACAGCCCTTCAAAAGTCCACTCCTCCCCTAATGAATGCATAGTTCGTTTACGCATAGAGTAATAGTCAGTTTGGTTGACCCAACTGTATTTAGTTCACTTGTGTTATATTTATGATAAGTTGGTTAGTATAAGTTATTTGTCATCTGAACTGCAACAACGGAAGTCACGCTAGTATTACTTTAATTTGAATTACGCGTACAACTGAAACATTTATTATTATACATTGCGAAACGTATTTTACAACGTATAATAATATGTATAGTAATAATGTCTCAATTCAAAACTCTTAATTTATTTTTTTGTAGTAAATAAAGAGTTTTGAGTCGATAGTATTTAGTGCTATTATTTTCCTAATAATCACAAAGTCAAAATTATTTTACTGCACGTCTATTACCTAATTAAACATTTCTATAGACAAATGGTACGTTGATATATAAAAGTTCGCAACCCCTGGTCTAGGGCGTCTCTTCCCGAATTTACCATTCACACCTGCACTATAATTTTGCTTTTTCACTCTTACCTCTTCCTGTAGTGACTATCCAGTAATTCGTTTTCATTACCTTTATTACTAGCTGTGCCCAACATACTTTGCAATGTATCTTTTTTGTCACAAAAGTCATCAAAGTTTCTTCAATTGTTACAATAATTGTAGGTATTGTGAAAATAATAATAAACTAAGCACGTTCTTAATTTAATGTACCATCGTGATTGGAAATAAACGATTTTTATTTTTACGTATTTTATTTTACTCGGATATATATATGTAATTTATCCGAGTATAAAATATATATAGGATATGGGATATGCGTGGAAATAGTAATATATGGAAGACGAACAAACAAACAAATGAGTATTCATTTTTACATAAAAAAGTAAAGTTACTGTCTATATGTATAAGAGACGTAATGGGACGAGAGAGATATATATCTATAATATAATAGAAGTTAATTTAGTTGATTTTGATTTTTGTGTTTTAGTGAAGTACACTCGCAGCTTCAAAGTTAATATTTTAGACGTTCCTTAAAATTAAAATTAAATGTAGCAAAATATATGCAACACGCATCTTACGAACTAGGCTGATAAATTATTCCCCGGTTACTGATTGTGCTCGGCCGGTTTCCTATTAACACAGGCACCCACTGAAAGCACACTACTGTAAAAAAAAGGATCGAATAAACAAAATAACCTAGCGTACTGTGCATAACAACTACCGAAATACGGCATACAAAATCTATTATTACAAAGTCGTAGTTTAAATTGTTATTTTTCTGTAAAATGTTTATCCAATATTTAAACTCTACAAAAAACGTTTAAATGTAAAACGGAAGAGAGTTTAAAATTTTGTGCATGGCGCATATTAAACAAATTTGGAATCTGAGACTTTAAACTGTATACTGACCATCTTTGTCATTAAATTCTATTTAATTTTTCTTCTTTCTTTCAAATGCAATTCACAATTCACGCAATTCTCTTTAATTAAAATGCGTGGAATAAATTTACATTTATTGGTGTTTAGAGCTATGGTAGATCAGAGACTCAGCGCTCATCGTAATTTCACAGTACTGGTTTCGATCGCCGCCGCGCCGCTGCAATCAAATACTTAAATGCAATATAAAGTGCAATAATAAGTAAAATCGAGAGGAAATCGCATGTCTGAGCAATAAAATATTTCAAAGACTGAGCGGTGCGGCGGACTAATAATACCATAATCCCCGAAATCACAGGAACGTATATTATATATAGTTGTAACTTTAATCTAATTTTGTTAAAAATACATATAAAGAATAGACTTGGCGTTTTCATTTAAAGGCGGAACTCGTGTCGACCGAAGTGCATCTTACCTAGTGTAGTGGTATTGGTTTGGTATTAGTGGTGACAGGGACAGCGCACGAAATTGAAGGAGGTCGGGAGGTGTTCTTCAAACTAGGTATAAGGCACATTATTATTTTTTTCATGTGGATCATCTTTATTTTAATATATTTTTGCTAAGTAAAGCCTAATTCTATAATTGATTTTGTTTTTGTTTTTATAGAATAAAGTTCACAAATGACCATTCCACCTGATGGTAAGTTGATGCTGTGACCCGTAATCTACTTCATTTATACTAAGTTAAGAATCAAAAATATATACGCGATGTCACCCTTGAGGACTGAGATATAATGCCTCGTTTCCGGTAAAAAAGGTCTCCGTTCTCTACACTCACCATACGGAACACAGTAACATTGAGCTGCTACTTACGCTGGTGTTTTGTGAGAGTGTGGCACCGGGAGAGCCGACCCATTCGTGCTGAAACCATAATATAGCTGCAGCGTTGCTCTACCACGATATAATAAGTTTTGTTGTTACTTTATCGTTGTTTCAAAAAAGACAATTATATAGAGATTTATTACGATTTACAAAACCATAAAGTTTTTGTCTGCAATTCAGAAAAACTCACTTCTGGATTCCTGTAGCATACTATAACTAAGCCAAATTTTGATCATCGACGTCAGATAGTCTGTGAAAAACATCTTGTGAGATACAGACAAAGATACAGAGATACTAAGATACTCTACAAGTGACGAAATTCGCTAATTTTGGCACGAAGCAGTGATGATATTCCTAAATTGGAGGCCATGCAAGCGCAGCCGGGAAAAAGCTAGTTTAAGAAATTTCGATATATTACCGTAGATTACGGGTTTGCTCGTAATTCGTAGAACTTAAGTACTATCCATCGTATTAACGGCTAATTTTACTTTAAAAAATAAATTTTAACCCAAATATATTTTTTTTGTATTATATATATTATTTAACGAAACTACATAATCACTATCATGAGGCTATTTGGGTTAAAATTTATTTTTTAAAGTTATTAATCAGTATACATAGTGATATACGTATGTATATGTTATGTACTCTAATAAAACATTTTAATGTATTTACATCAGCGTCAGTTTTTTTTTTACTATTCCACAAGTTGACTGGAAAATAATGCCTAAAGGAATTATGTCTTTCTTTTGCATCTTTCTTTTTTTGGTACATGAATGCAATAAAGAATAAAATGATCCAAAAATGCGCCGTGTTAGTTTTCTTAATTTCATAGCAAATGAGAGATAACTAGCATGTTGTTGATGTCTCTTAAAAATATCGAGGAGGAGGACGTTTTTTTAAGTAATTTTTACGTGTTTCCAGAAAACGTTTATGTATATTGAGTTTTGTTTGTGTTGAGGAGAAATTTTTAGATTTTTCTTTATAGGTATCCCCATTTTAATCGTAAACAGTTGTCATGCACATATTTCTATAATGATTACATCGAGACGCCTCATGGGTGTACCTACATAATTATGTCTTTTACTAAATCACAGTTGCCGTATGGCTTAAAAACGGTCCATTATTTTGCACGAGCCCCTCTAAAGCTGATAATTATCCTTAACCGCTTGAAAGACCGTTTAGAAAAGGTCTTTATATAATGTGGGAGATAACGACCGTTGGATTGAACCCGAGGTGATCGTTGCTCTCCGTCGCCGATTAATATGTTTAAACGCTATTTCAAAATTTCTAAACGGATAATATTCAGTTAACAATATTGCTCTAAAATTTTAACATGGATCGCGTACAAAATAAAAGGGAACGTTCAAGCTATAATTTAAAAAATCCAATAATTTTGCACTACTATAAATAATTATAACAGCTTTACACATATTAGTTATCTGTTCCAAATAATACAACACAATTTCATAATAAATTATATTGTTTGAATTGGTATAGGTATATTTTTCATCGTAAAAATGAACAAGTAACGAAATTTTTATTAATAAAATTAAAAAATATATTTTTCCAGAATCGTTTCATACTCACAGTAAGAATTTGTGGGAGCGGCATTGACAATTGTAAATATTATATAAAAAAGAAATAACAATATTGCAATGCGCAACATTGTTTTATTGATTTCGAATTTATTACACACTCAGTACATTTAAGAAATTTAGAAACAACAAGTTATTGTTATTTAATTAAACTACCAATTACAGTTTTCAAAAAAAAATTACAAAATCTCGTTGGGACACTTTTACTTCACCTCATGTGAGTGGTTGAGATCAGCGCGGGAACTGAACGGTATGAAATCTGTGTGAGGAGAATAAATAGTAACGAGTCACAGATTGTCCGCCTCCAAATGTTCTGCCTAAAGTAATTGTACCTGCCCAATGAATTGTAAATGTTTTACTACATATACCTGATATACCTGAGATTAGATTTGTATAGTAAATGCTAATTGTGAGAACGATTCTTCATAAAGCAATGAATTTGCTAAAATTCTGTTTTCCTTATGTACTTAGATACAAGTGTAATATTATTGCAATACTAAGAATTAAATAAAGAAGGCAACGCTTAATTTTGGCATAATCCTTTGACGTGAAAAGCAATGAACAAATTTATAACCTGTTCGTGCTGCAAGTATAATATAGCCGCGGCGTGGATGTACCACGCTTGACGAGCTGGCGCTTTCTTAGAACAAAGGTTTGTGTTGTACGTAAAGCTTATGTATGAAGCTGCTGATGTTTGATGTGGTATAAAACTAATAACAATATTACTAAAAGCCAGACTTAAACATCTAATCATCGAAATAGATCTTTAAACCGCGCAAACTGCACTTTAAAAATATGAAGATTTTACTGATTTAATTACATTTTCAATGACCACAAAGAAAAAAAAAATTAAAATATAAAAACATATTTCTTGGTTCACTTTTCTTTCACTATAGTCGTAAATTTCTAATTTAGTGTCTTTAAAGTCTTTTTGATTTACAAAATGAATCCTTCTTATCAATACAAACTTACATAAAACGCCGGTGTATACAGAATATCCACGTACCAAGTAACAAAGACCGAAAAATCTCGTAGAGCGAAGTTACGCCAAACTATATTATAGTGGGTATAAGTTACGGCACATCGTGGCCCTAATTGATGCCATTAGAGCTTAATACATTATCAAAATCCATGGTGTGGTGTAAAACCGTGCAGATCGTATCACATGGTGATACTAGTTTCTAGAGCGGTAACGCGACTATCTTAGCGCTAATAGTGCCAGATCAAGCGGTTTTTTTTACTACAGCACGTTTTAGTGTCCAGGACTCAGTTTATGCGTAGTACTCTGTCTGGGTATACCACCTAGTTACTTGTTTCTGCTGCCAAATAGCAGCACTTTTTTATTTTACTGGAGAGGGGGCAAACGAGCATACGGCTCACCTGATGGTAAGTGACTACCGCTGCCCATGAGCAACTGCAACACCAGAGGAATTGCAGACGCGTTGACGGCCTTTTAAAAAGGAGTAGTCTCTTTTCTTGAAGGTCCCTAAGTCGTATCGGTTCGGAAAGATCTCTGGTGGTAGTCGATTCCATAAGGAATTTGTGCGAGTAAGAAAACTTCTTTTAAATCGCACGGTGGTGGACCGCCAGTCATGCGATTGTACTGTAATTTTCCGAAGACTGAAGAGTATAAGGAATTGTAGCTGCCAATGTAATTACATGCTGTGTGGCTTATCTTATCTTATTCCTCTTTTACATCTTAGTCATCTGAGATGACAACGGATCTGTAACCGTCTTTGTTTCGAGTTGGCTTTAGTTATCCATTGACTGCAGTAGCCACCTATCAGAGGGCCTTTAACTTCTTTTCCTTTCTTGCTGAAATTAGTAAGGTATAAGGCATTATAGCACCGCTACGTTGGCGTAACGCATCGTGTGGCTTCGGTCTTAAAACGATACGTGGTTCACGGTCGTTCGAAAATAAAAAACCACAAGGCGTCTAGAACCATAAACAGACGCCGTTCTGAAGTAAAATGACATCACTCATCTCACTTTTTTTTATGAAAAAGGAAGCAAACGAGCATGAGTCTTACCTGATGGTAAGTGATCGTTATCACCCATAAACATCTACAACACCAGTGAAATTTCAGGTTCGTTACCGGCCATTTAGAAACCTCTTCTGGATATAGGTGAGACCTATTTCTAGCAGTGGGGGCCAGTGATTTGTCGTTCTAAAAAAATTAAATACTAAATTCTTTTTTCGTTATACTGACCGATAGATAGTCACCTGAAATTTTTAGTATTGAAGCTTTTGTTTTATTTTAGCCTCAAAAGCCTTCAGTGATAAAATTGGTTACATAAAGCTCTTTCTGAAAATTATATCTTTAAATTATATACGAATAATTTATCCATAAATAAATAATAAAAATAGCAATTTGTTACAAACATTATTAGTATATATTTTTATAGGATAGGATGACAAACGAGCACACAGTCCACCTGATGGTAAGTGGTTGCTGTGGCCCATAGACATCTAC
>DWHP01009246.1:0-10268 GCA_018247895.1 Parnassius honrathi | reverse complement strand
ATCAATGTACTGGTAAAATATATAAAATGTTTATTTTACAATTAGTTATTTACATAATTTAGGACATTTCCAATAATGTTAAGAGTGAAACAATTTGCAAAAGTGCTGAACTTAAATCGTTAATACAAATACTATGTCACAATGAAGGCTAATAATTTTACGCCCACCAGATGTCGCCAGTCCTTAGTCCTAGACCTTAGTCCCAAGACACTGCGTATAGCAAATGTGTTAAACATTTGCTATACGCAGTGTCCATTATCATTGAAAAGTGGTGATATTATAAATTTTCGTTTTCGGTGTCTAGTGGATATATACACACAAAACTATTTAACAGTGTCGTGTTATTTGATTTTTTTACAATCTTTCAATTCTTCTACTTTTAGGAATTTCTCGAATTCGAACATTTCTAACAAATAACCAATATTTCGGAAATAACATTAATTTCGACACTTTTCCAAGAAATCGACTTCCCCCGCTATGAAATCTGTCAAATGTTTCACCTCATTCCTAAGTAGCGTCACCCTGGTGGCAGAAAGTCGTGGATGCCCTCATTAACAGTGACACATAAAGAGCGAGTGACAACTACAGATAATAAATTAGAAAATAGAATGTTAAATGGTTGGGGGCGAGGGGGGTGGGGGCGTGGATAGCGAGAAAGTCGTGGATTTTTTTGATAGAGTAACAACTGGGTGGTTGCGGGGCGTGTGCAGCGGGCGGTGTGCAGTGTACCTCGTAGTCCCTGGTCTTGTCGCGACACCAGTGCAGCAGCCGTTCTTTAATAGTGAGGGCGCTGGCTTGCAGCGCGGGCTCCGTGAACTTGAAGTAGGGCTGCGACGGAGAGCGCGGGCTCTGCGGGCTCGCGGGCGAACTACAACCGGGGCAGAGTTAGTCGCGGACGGTAGTCATCACTGCAACCGCACTAACCGACGCGATACGGCCCGAACACACACTAGCGGATTTAGCGACTTCGTTGTCGTTCACTGTCTATGTTTAAGTCGGTTGTCTATGTTTAGTGTCATGTAGTTTCATAGAAAACGTTTGCTTTGTACATTTAACAACTTTCCGCTGCGCAAAAAAGACATTAGTTAAAAAAAAGGTATGTGCAGTTCACACGCGGTAGATCCATTCCACTTTCAGAAAACTTAACTTCGAGCGAACGAGAGAAGGACAGAATAATTAAAAAGGAAATACTGAATACTGTATTCTATCTCATTCTCTCGCAAACTTAATCCTATAAATGTATGTGTTTGTCTCTATAAAGTGTCGCTTTTTCGTTTCATCTCATTTCAAATTACAACGATTCCAAAAAAGTACCGAAACAATAAAAACGTTCCTACTCGTATATGACTCACACGACAGTGAATTTGTTATTAATAGTGTAAAACGATTTGTCTAGCCTTGACTGTACTAGTGTATGAACGAAGTGAATTTTTAAATATTCGATATTTGCTTCGGAAGACATTATTAATAAGAAAAAAAGAAACATTTTATTTTGACGCAAACATAATTGATGTACAACAATATACTAATTTATGTCAAAAAACGAAATGTAATATAATAATTTGGCTTTTTACATGCCAAAAAAGGTTAACTCGGCATGAGTTGTGGCGAAAACACAACACTGATTTACTCGTATTGTTTTTAAACTTATCGATCAATCAATTTGATTTCATTATGAAAGATTCGAAATCGCTAAATCACCTCAATCTCAACGGAAATTGTTATTCGGAGAAGGAGAATATTATATTTACTTTTTTCTTTAAACGGAATTACGTGAGATTACATAAGCAAAAGTTGAAAACTAGTTAAAATCGCTAGTGCGTATTGGCCTATTAGTACGTGCGCTGTCACATCCGAGTGCTTATTTACGCGCTGTGCTAGTTATGAGCGATGGACGAGTACGCGGGTTATTTACAAAAATTAATGACGTGCTAAAATCGATGAAATTCAACTAAATGCTAAGCGAGTTTATTTAGTCGAGTTCTTATTGCATTATGAACGAGTCACAATCGTAAAATGTTGGATGGTTTTAAGAACTTATACAGCGGAAAAACATAATTTATATTGCCAAGTAATCCGCCCGCCGTGTAAGTACTTAATGTAAGCGACTTCAGTGCTTCTATATTTTTTTATGAAGCGACTAATATATGTTATATAAATGTCATAATATAAATATTTACTTGTTGTCCTTATTCGTATCCACAGTTACAGCTGCCAAAAATAAATACATACGTTGCATTAAATTACATATTAAGCAAGAAACGATTAACCTCATATAGTAAAGATATTCAGATTATACTGTATAAAATATAAAATACTTGGTTGTATGAAAAAATATTTCTGCTATAATAACCTATTATATTTTAATCTCGTATTGTAATCTGTGTACATGTAAACCATGTGACGTTTGTGAATTACTTACTTGGGAGAGTTGATTGTGTTTTGTTTTTCAAGCTGACGGAATTTGGCGAATGGCGAAACAGGTTTAGGCGCCGGCCGCGTCGTGCTCTCTATCACTGTAAATAATTTTTTGAACGCTTGAGTACATATAAAACATTTTCGTTTTGTATGAAGTCTGTCCAGCGTTGAGAAATAATATGGATTAAAAAAACGCACGTTTGCTGAAAAGACTTATGCCAAGCACTATAATTAATTTATTATAATAGGTACATCTTGGTCCTTCGAGCCAGACGTGATTTCGTATTCGATTGAGCAGTGATTCTATGGATTTTTATGGATTTGTTAAAATTAGACAAGTGTATTTAAAAAGAGAGACCTGTGGAATTTTTGATGGTGGTACTGCTGCTAACGGATTTTTCGGTGGAGTTTCTCCTCACGCTGGATGTCACCGTCGTTATCTCCTCTTCTTCTGCAACCAAATCAAAACAACGTTTTATAATTTGGGCGTGTATCTCGCGATACGCAACTGGGAACATTCCAAAAAACTATAGCAAAACAAGACGAAATACTTAAAGCTATTATTTTAAAGATGTCAAAAATCAAATTGCTAATATTCGCGTAATAAAATAAAATGATGCGTCTTACCCCCCACCGTCGCTCAGTCCCTCAAACCCCACTCCCAAGACCTCAACAAAATGGTGTTGGGAGTAGGGGTGCTGGGATTAGTAGTGACTGGGATAGTGCACGTCGTTGAGGGAGGCCGGGGGGAGTTCTCAAGCTAGGTAATGCACATCATTTTATTTAATTACGTGGATCTTAGCAAGTTGATTTTTGTCATCTTTAATAAAATGTTTTCCGCAAAGTAACGCCTGATTCTATTAATTATCTTAAAGCTATTAGTCAAAATAACACGGTTATAGGGAACGGTGAAATGAGATCGGAGGTTACGAGTATGCATGTATGTACAACGAGGCGGGGGCAGGGGGCGAGGGGCGGGGTCATGCGACGCGACACAAGCAGGCGCCACACAAACACACACACGACTCACACGCGTCTCGTCCCGCTCCTAACTAGTGGAATGTCTCGGTTGCTACGCGAGCGCCGACACCAGGTCCTCGAACGCGTCGTCCGCGTTGCTCTCGTCCAGCAGCTGCAGCTCGGATAGCGTGGCCACGGTGCGGCTGCGGCCCAACGCGTAGCCGCCCGCCCCCGGCCTCCCCGCCCCTACCCGCCCAGAAAAGTACGCCTCCACCGTGCGCTTCTTCTCGGGCAGCTGTTCGCGGGCGATGCCACCCTCGTACAGCTTGGGCGCGGCCAACAGGTGCATGGACTTGGTGCGAACGGCGAGCTTGCGCGAAGATGCGAGAGATGCAGGCGAGCGTGCATTCGGGCTTCCTTCGCTGGAGCCCCCCGGCGAGATGGCCGCTCTCTGAGCTTTCTGAGCCTGTCTATCGATCTGAGGGAAGATGTCGTGCTTGGGGGAAGCAAGGCGGTGAAGTGCACTGCTGAGGCTGTCAGCGGCACTGTTGCGGGTGCGCACGCCAGTTGTGATGGTGGCGGAACCTCGCACGGGTCCTCTCATCACCTTCGTCTCCACGCTGTTGTGCTCCGTGGCGTCTTCCACGTCTCCGTTTGTCATTGGACCTTCGCCTCCACGTTCGTTCATCACCACGTCGGGTAAGTAATTCACCTTGTGCGCTTTCGCTTTCTCTATGTCCGGCGTCTGTTGCAGAGGGACGAACGAGGCCGCCGCGTTGGGAGGAGTGTAGTCGACAACGGTGTAAGTGGGGAGAGGAGCAGGAGCTGCAGGAGGCTTCCAGTCAACATTCGTGGCAGATCCGCGGCGACTTTTTTCGCGTATTTGTCGCTCGTAAAACTCTATTTGAAGCTTCTGAGCGTCTACAGGTTCGGGGAAAGGCTCCGGGCTGCGATGCGAATTGGTTTCGTGAATTTTTTTCACGAGCTCCGGAGCAGCTAAATCGTTCTGACTTGGAATCGCTTTGATGGGGTAACTCCGAACTTGAGGAGATGTGGTACGAGTTGGAGGTGTTGATGGTTGGTAACTGTAAAGTTTTGGGGGTGGAGCGGTTTGCGATGTGAACTTTTCGTTTTCGAATTTAGAAGCGACGTGACCAACTGATTTTCTTGGTTTCTCGTTATCAGATGTCCAGGGCACTCTAGGAACCGGGGGACTGGGCACAAACGATTTAGGCATAAAGGCACATTCGGGCAGATTTTCCGTCGTCGGGGATCTAATAATATTCGACGAGGGAGGACTCCATACGTTTGGAGATGCGGAAATAGGTGACGCAATTTTCTTAAGAGGTTTAAATGGCGACATCGGGGCGTGGGAAAATTGGTTAACTGGAATTGGTTTTGCAATGAAAGGTTTTTGTGGTGTATATTGAATAGGTGCTTGCAGTGGGTGAGAGTGACTGGGGGGTAGCACAGGAGGTGCAGCGGGCGCTCGATTGGGTTCCCTGCGTTGCGAAACCCAAGGAGGTCTATTAATGCCTGTCGTAATGTCGGAAAGGAATTTTCGCGGCCTCGGTGTATGCTCGTCGCCCGCTTGCCAAAAGCGTTTAGCGGAGGATGAGGAAGCACTCACAGATCTTGTGCTCTGTTGCTCTCGCTCTCGGTTCTCGAATGCGTTCTTTATGTTACCGAACCGACTGCTCCAATTTGCTGGCCCAGCAGTGGAGGCGCGCTCGTTCTCCTGGTTCTTTTGCATGAAAGCGAGAAACTTGCGATCATTTTCTGTCTTCGGACGAAATTCCGGCACGGCCGGCGCATGGTGGGCGTCTTCGTTTTCGACGTCGATGTGATAACCACCCAGCGGCTTACCTATATCTATAGTGTTCGCTCGTTTCATGCGGGCGCGTTTGCTGTTGCTGAATCTGTTCAAGGGCTTGGACACGTCGTCAGCGGATGGGGGGGCTGCGAAATTATATGTGGGGGGTGGGGGGCGGTAGAGCGGGGCACGCCGTGGTTCTTCCATGGACCGCTGACTCGCGGGGTGCGGGCGACTCACCGACGCCTGCCTCACCGCAGGGGGAGGGCTTTTCTCGACGTTGGAATTGAACTTATTGGCGATCGCCGCGATGCCACTTTTGGATTCGGGCCAACGCGGAACGGGGTCCGGCTGCAAGGTGTCCGCGACTGAGTGTCGGAAGAAGTCCGGACGGCGTGGGGCCGGCGCGCGTCTCTCCACGCGCACCTCGCGGCTCATTTGTGGAGCTTCGATGGAGGCGTGGGCGGGGGTCACCTTCTCCTCGCTGGAGGGTTCTGGTTGCTGTGGAGAGTCGGATATGAGACGACGCGCCTCTTCCAGATCCTGGTGCGTGACGGCGACAGTGTGCCGCGAGGCGCGTCTTCGGCGACGAGTGCGAGGACATCCATCCAGACGGTCGGCCGCGTCCAGTGCGTCTTCCAGACGGTCGGCTAGACTGAGCAATGCCTGCGCTTGTGGGTGGTTAGCGGGTGGGGCGAGAGCGGCACGTAAGCGGGCAAGCGCGCGTCGCACGTCCGCTAACACCGCGGCGCCCGCGCCTGCCAGCCCGCTCCGCTCTCCGCCCCGCTCCTTGCCCTGCTCCCCGTCGCGCTCACGGCCCTGCGCCGCGCCCAGCAGCCCATGCAGCAGCGGCAAAAGTAGAGACTCACCGCGCGACTCGCCGTCCTCACCCGCTGCCGCGAGCGCCTCCGTCACCGCGCTCGTGCACGCTGCAACCCGTACTATCCCGTTTACAATTTGCAATGAACGAAACTATATTAATGGGGTTGTAAGAGTATCCACTACTCCATTTTGTTCCGAGGTGTCGCGTAAGAGGTGATAGAGGGAAACCAAAACAGTAACGGGCATTTTCCTGCTAACAACATAAAATAATAAAAAAGGCGGCGGTTGCCAACCCGCCTGCAAAGCGTGCCAACTGTGAAACTCCTCCATATGTGGCAATCAGTGGGAGAGGCATATGTTCAGCAGTGGACTTTTATAGTATGTAAAGGATGGATATTGAGGAATAATTTTTAGTAAGGAATAAATACAGTCTTTTTATTCAAATATCAAAAACACGGTGCATTCTGCACCTTGACGAACTTCAATTTAAAAAATGCGGAATCGTAAACTCTCAATCTGTAAGAACATACTTATCATGAGGGTCTCTACGATCACCCAACCGCTAACAAATGTAGTTGGTATGTAGGACACTGTTTCATGTAAGGAATCCAGTTGCGGACTTTAAAAAAAAGCGACTGACGGTGATGCGCTGTGTGTATTAATTTACAATACAATTATAATTTAATCTAATTTGAAAATCGGGTTGTTTCTGGCTGACGATAACATGACTTAAGTTAGCAGCAATGATTATCGAATTATTATTAGAATTTTTTTCAAATTTTTAAAAACACAAATTGTTCATTACCCTTGATCTTGATCGTGAAGGGTGAAAGAGCATATACATGTAGAAATATAATATATATTAGATTAAAATATATTACATATTTTAGCGGAAATTTTGTCTCTACTATATACCGCTTAGTTCGTAAATTCGAGCAAAACATCATCATTTTCTCTGCAAAATATCTGTATTTTTCAGCAGCGGTTTCTGTCTTTAGAAGCAAACATTTTCCCTCTTTCACAATTGATTGGCTAATTCATTTATAACGAAGGCAAATCTTTTGATTCTCTAGAAAAAAACTGCTCCAGAACTAATTAGTGAAATGATTAAAAAACACCAACCTTCTTGCTCCGCCATGAGTGTGCGAATGCGTGCACGTAAGCGACGTCGCTGTTCGTAGTCGCTGCACTCTTCCAGCTGTAATAAAACGTATAATCCACAATCTATATTTAAAAATTGTATTTTAAACCAACATAACAGCCTATACATTCATAAATTTACGTGGTAGAGCTATGCTGCAGTTATATTATGTTTGTAGCACAAATGGGTCGGTTCGACCAGGGAAGGATCATGTCCTCACAGATTACCAGCGTAAAATAGAAGCTCAATGCTGCTGTGTTTCGCATGGTGAGTGTAGAGAACCGGAGACTCCTTTTACGGGAAACGAGGCATTCCATCTCAGTCCTCAGGGGTGGCAAGTATTTTACTTCTTAAATAAATGATACATTAATATTGTATATATTATTTATATAAATATTATATTAAACATTTTCATATTTATATATTGTTCCTTCATCTGACTCAAAAAATAACTAAAGAATTGTTTCGATTCTTTGTGTAACATACATACATGGACCAAGAATTAAACCCTAGGGGAAACCTTTTTCTGCTATACATTGCGATAGACAAAAATGATTTTTACATTATACTTATTAAATAGTAATTATTTTTTTACTTACTGCTGGTTCGGAAAATACTGCTATCCTGTGAAGAACCAGCAAGAAACCCAGCGGGATTATCTTTTAGAAATGTATAATTTTATAACGATTTTGTACAATTATTTACATAAATTATAATTTTGATATACGATTATAATGATAATATTACTCTACAATTTTTCTGATAGTATAGTGGTAAGAAAATATAAGATTAGGTTCGGCTTAACAAATAACGTAGTATTAAAATATTATATTATACATACACTCGTACTACAACTAAAGTGTTTAAAATAAAATTCCTTTTAAATCAGACCCACATTCAAATTAATTTTAAATTTTGTTAACAAGTAAATAATAATAAAAGAGTCTATGAATTCCATAAAAACTTAAAAAAAATAATTTTAATAGTCTTATAACACAAAGTATCATGAAAAACAAACTCTTCAGCTTAAACTTCCAAGTCCAAATACACAGTTTAACTTACTTTGAAAGCACCTAACATGGTTATTGTATACTATGCGAAACAATTTGCTTGTTTCCGTGCTCACTAAACGTATCGTATGCACTGGCGCGTCCGTCACAATGGTCGTCAATACCGTCAATACTCAGTAGTTACGACTACACAATTGATCCGGACATAGTGACGTGTTAGTGTCAACACTTAGGTTGTCGATGTTTTTAAAAAGTTTTTTTTTCTAATCACGTTAATAAATAGTTAACCTTTGTTTAAGGCTTTGCCGATACTAGATTATATTATATAGTACAGCTGCTATATAATATAGTCTTATCTACTGAGTACGGGTATGAGATATAATAGGATCTAATACATTGTCAACATTGCGATTACTGGTATAATAACAACTGAAATAGAAATCTGTAATGACTTACTGCACAATTTCAGACGCTAATTAACCAAATTATAACTTTCACATAAATTGTCCTTTTTTATAGAATAAGGATGACAAACGAGCACACAGTCCACCTGATGGTAAGTGGATGTTGTGGCCCATAGATATCTACATTTATACTCTATTAAAAAATAAAACGCTGATGCGTTGTCACCTTTGAAAACTAAGATGGAATGCCTCGTTTCCAGTAAAAAAGGGTATCCGGATCTCTACACTCACCATACGAAACACACCAGTATTAAGCTGCTATTTTACGCTGGTACTTTATGAGAGCGTGGTCCTTGCCAGGTTGAGCCGAACCATTCGTGTTACAACCATAATGTAACTGCAGCGTGGCTCTACCACGTTTAAGTTCCTCGCAACTATAACATCCTTACGAAAGTATTTTTTATTTTTGTTGATTTAATATTATGTTTTTAATACATAATTATGTCATATTTTGTTGGTTTAACATTAATTATAATTGCAATTTTGTAGATATTCGGTAAATGTATGTGATCAGTGTTCACGTATAATGAACATATGTTAGATTTAAACTTTTCTTTACTATAAAATATTATAAATGAGAAACGTGTATATTGTTGACGTTCGGATTAAATAAACTAAGTGGTTCTTGGTTTCAGTACAAGTACAAGTGCTTTAATGTAGTAAGTATCTTAAAATACGGCTGAGCTAGTTTTCTTTATTTTATAATGCTTAAAACACTGCATATAATCTACTATTCTCCGTAGTTGACACGTTCAGTTTGTGTAACCTGATAGCCGAAGGATATAAGTAACTAGTTAAATATTAAATAAAGAGAAACCTAATAAAACATCTTATTGACATTGCAATCTGTGTTTTGTAAATTAAAATCATTGATCACAAATGTAATATTTTATATTTATAACTGATTAAAAATAAATTTCATGGTTTATCGATAAACTTTATCGACATCACTAATATACGCGGTAAAATGTTTTCATTGCGTTGGCACAAATAGAAGCCTCCCCGCACCGGAAGTGGTCAGAAAGCGGAAGGCGGAACGACAAACTGATTATGGCCTAAATTGTACTCTCTATTTACCGATGGTTGCGCACACCTGTACTGTTAACTATTACATACTAGAAGTGAACAGTTTAAATTTATACAAACTGATTATGGCCTAAATTGTACTCTCTATTTACCGATGGTTGAGCACACCTGTACTGTTAACCATTACATACTAGAAGTGAGCAGTTTAAATTTAAATGATCGTTGATTTGCATTTGAAATCATAGTATGATGTTATTTTAGGTTATTTCATATAGGTATAATATTGAGAAGTCAATAGAAATAATAAAAATACGTGTGGCACTCGGGGACTGCAACGGTAAAGCTATTGCATACCATTTTTATCAATTTATGCAATTATAATTATTTATCTATTCTATTTATGCAGTGTTTTTTTCTTTGATATTAATTCAAGTTACACTTTTTGAGCGTGGTGACCGATAAGAAAACAATTATTTTTCTTTTATTGAATAAACGAGAAGTTAATACTGTTTAAAACATTTTATTGTCTTACAATACATGTAGGTTATTCAGAAATTTTTATCATTGAAACTATAGGTTTATGGTAATTAACGAGTTCTTCCGACAAACGATAA
>DWHP01009245.1:0-10269 GCA_018247895.1 Parnassius honrathi | reverse complement strand
CCTGTGTTCATTGACTTTTGATGAGCTGGAAATGTAACGGTATATTATACTGGTGTTACAATTTATTTTATTGTGAGAGACGAGCAGGCCAGAACTTTACTTCAACGCGTCTTTTTTTTTCTTTTTTTATATAATAATGGTAACAAATAGAATAATGGTAAAAAACGAGCACACAATCCACCCGATGGTAAGTGGATGTTGTGAACCGTAGACAGTTACATATATCCTCGATTAAAAATTAAAATGGTGATGAGATTCTAGTATAAAAGAGTCTCCAATTCTTTTATACTGCATCATGCAGCATCGAGCTGCCATATAACGCTGGCATTCTGTAAGAGCGTAGGCCTTCCCCGGTCGAGCCGAGCCATTATTATTAGTCATAATATAGCAGCAGCGTGGCTCTACCACGTATCAGAACATACTTACGCGGTACGTCGTCATCATTACAACCCTTAACAAGTTGACAAACACACTGCTGCACATAGGCCTCCCTCGAGGAATGCCACCCAGCACGGTCCTAAATCAACTGCATCCATCGGCTTCCCACATGTCTCATCAGGTCTTGACTCCATCTAATGTGGTACAGGGCCGCCACCCAAGAACTTTCCTTCCCCATCGGTTGTCGGTTCTTCGAGCTATACGGCCGGCCTATTGCCACTTCTATAAAAAATATAAAAAGTAATTATTATATTTTAGATATTCTTTAAATATCTCCTCAAGAACAGCTTCTAAACTTATATACCCGTACAATGCAAATTCGGCCAAAGTTGGGCCGCTCTCACATTTAGACCTACGATGGAAAGTACAACCTCTTAACTTTGAACGTAGATAGAAGCGTGCTTAGAAGCCAACTCTTGACCTTAGCTAGTTAAACCAATTTTGTGAGACTCAAGCATAGGCGCACAGTAGCCAGCCTATAAGTATTCTACTGGATGTCTTTTTGGGAACATGCCTAGTAATTGTATCAAACCTGTATATCTGACAAGTGACGACTGTGTGTCAATCGTAAATGATTCCTTCATTTGACCCGGTCACATCAAACTATTGATGATTGCAAATACATTTTTTGAACGTTCCGGATCAAACAATTGACAGGACCGGTTTGTAAGACGAGTCAATATTCGAACGATCGGGTTAGTAAAAATAAATGAATGACACATATCTACTGACAACAAATGCTCGTGGGTCTCCACCCCGTTGTTAATTATTTATTGTAATTAAATCAATGTAAAGACAAATTGGTAAAATATTTCATGTACTAAACAACTTTTTCTTTTTCTTCCAGAGAAGTTACCTTGAGACCTTTGGTTACCTAAAGAAAGGTCAGCCTGAAGTTGGAAACCTTTTGATGGGCGACGTTGCACAAGCATACGAAGACGAATTCAGGATTGCTGTCAAGACCCTGCAGGTTGGTTTGCTTAATGATCTCTAAACTCGTTCGCTCTACAACTTTACTTTTCACAAGAAACGTAATATTTGAAAGACAAGAATGAAGTACTAAAAATATACTGCGTATGTGAATCACCTAGTTTTAAAATTGTATAAAACAAAGGCTATTTTATATATAAACTAAAACAGGAGATGGGCTGAAGCATCTTCCTATTAATAATTATTTTATTATAATTAAAACTGCAATTGCCAAACCTGCCAAGTGTCGCAACTATGGTGAAATTCCTCCTAGGTTAGGCTATCAATGGGGAAGGTCTATTTTCAGCAGTAGACTTTTATAGGCCGTAATAAATGGACAGATGTAAAACTGAAATTATAATGAGAAAACCTACATATCAGAGAAATTAATAATACAATTTTTCCAAGACACGGCGAAATATACCTTTGAGCATTTGTCTCTTCCCTGCTCAAAAGGGCTCTGAGAGATTAAATAACGCTGCGGCCTGTAATTCGGCTGTTACTTTAATGTATAAATATGTTATCGTACACCATTAATTAATTAATATTAGAGTAAAACTGAAACAGACCGCACTGGTGAAAATACAAGTCACAGTCGTGATATCATTGTGTTGTCATTAGTTCCTACGTCTGCGAAATTTCAGATATTTTCAAACGTCCGGAAGTGGAAACTATATAATTCCATTATATTCTTGAATGCGTACACATTTAGGTTAAGCTAAGAATATTTACGATCATAATAATTATTTTAAACCACATAAAATGCCGTGTAGTGGCGGTATAAAGACATCCACTGCCCATATCACTCGTAGGTGACGTAAGAGGCGACGGAGGGGAACTAATTAGGATATGGACAGCTGCTTGCTAAAAGTGTCAACTGTGGCAAATACCCTCCTATGAGACAACGTATTTGGGACCTATGTTCCCTATGTTATGCATGTAACAGTAACGTAAAATACAAATAATTCCATTCTTAGAACTCATATTATCACAATAATATTAATATGTTAAAATAAAACACGATATAATCAGCAAAATTAGCTTATAACTACTGTACGGAAGAGTTTAGTGTATTATATAATGTAGTATATTTAAATTTAATCAAAAATATTTCCTTAATATTTTTCTTTTTTCTTACAAGGAATTTGGAGGTATCCCTGTTACGGGTGAAATCGACGAAGCAACAAAAGAACTAATTAAGAAGAGACGCTGCGGCCGCCCAGACAGGGAAGAAGGCGATTTTGAAAATGGCCGAAGAAAGAAGAGGTTTGCGGTGCAGGGCGAAAAGTGGAAATACACCAATTTAACATGGAGGTACGCAACCTTTCTTATTTCTTTGTCATTTATATATTATATAATTTCAGCCTATCAAAACGCTGCTACTGATCTGATCTCTCTGGAAGATATTCTGTTTCATTTTAGCCTTTAAATAAAATTAAAGTGTATTTCTGTAATATCGAAAAAAAACAGTCCGTTAAACTCATGGGTATTGAATGCTATTAAGACATAAAAACCCATTTAAAAAAATTTTTGTCTGTCTGTCCGTTCGCCTGCCTGGGCTATTCTGAATTTTGACGAAACTTCACCAACAAATAGATAGCAATGCAAGATTCTTCAGGGCCATATTTTATCAATAAATTTTTAAAGAAGAATTTTTAAAAGAGAATCTACGACACCATAATTTAATTTGCTATACAGAAATATCTGGCGTAAGAGGCGTCGGAGGGAAACTGAAACAGGAAATCGTCAGCACTAATTTATTGACAACAACTCATTCGTATAAAGAAAATGCGGTTGCCTAATCGCCTGATAAGCATGACAACTATGGAGAATATCCCTCCTCTGAGGCTTTCTATGTGAGAGGCCTATATTCATGTTGCGGACTTGTGATGTGCTGCAATGATGATGGTTATAATATGTATATTATTGTATACCTACTACTAGCTCAACAGGTAGACTTTGTTCTGTCCTTGCCAACAAACCTTGGTTCTTTAAAAAATATCTTTAAATTCACAATAAACATATTGAGGGTAACTTATTGGCATAAAAACTCTCAAGTTAGGACAAGCAATACACATTTACAAAATTGAGTGGTTTCAAGGTTCATTGTGGAATGTGGCACGTAATTTTTATATATAAAGATTAATTATAAATTTAAGTTATATCAAAACTGTTATTTTAATAATAAAATATATTCTTTATAGGTCTAAATACTTACAATCAATAAATTATTAGCAGATTCGAATAATGTCGGACCTTTTAAGAGTGCCATCTAGCAACTATTTACAAAAACAATCATATTACAATAAAATATGATACACGTGTAGATAGATAGCTTAGTAGTAGTGCCATCTATCGACTGGTAACTCAACTCGATTCTCAACGTTTACATCTACTTTACATTATAGTTCGCTATTGAACACGAGATGGCGCTTAAGGTACCGTATTAGAAATATATTTTAATATGCTAATATAGAAAAACTTTAATATAAAATAATTTCTTACTTCTAAATTTATTTGAACTTGTTCACTTACATGATCCAATATAACAATATTTGTCTGACTTACATAATTTTGCTACCTTATATATAACATTTCTACATACGTGAAATATTATACATAAGGTATGTAGTCAAACAACCGAACATTATTTGTTACTTAATAGTATATCGTGGCTTTGAATTTCCTTAAACGCAATATTTTATACGTAATAATCAATATTTACTTTATCACCACATAAAATTCACGACAAATAATACTTAAATCACGGCTCTCGTAAAAGTTACGACACTTTCCGCGTGGCTTAATTAAAAGAATATGTCCATCTGACGCCAAAGGGATCCTTTTTGTGTCGTTTTTCTTTACTTATAATATGTATCACAATAAATGCGAACTTTATTTCTAACAAAAATAACTTATACTATCAATAACGTAAAATAAATTGAAATGTATGCTGCTCTATCGTGCCATATGTGTAATATTCATAATACAACATACACATATTTAGATATAATATAAAAATATTCACATATTAACAAAACCTAATCCCATAATTGGGGATGAGGATCAGCATTTAATATTGTGAGGGCTGTGTATGTACCTAAGTATTGGGATCATTTGCGAGGCATTATTAAAAGTTATTAAATAAATTTCTCACACACTGACACACACTCACACACACACTCATACACGCAACGCACGTACACATATGAACTCACACACTTATACAAAATCCTCATTAAATAAAGTAGTACCTGGTATTTTTTTGGAAATCGTGTTTTTTGGAACATAATAGAAAAAACTAAAATGGTTATTTGAGTAAAAAATCATGAGTGCAATTAGTTTAAATTTAATTTTTCGTATTTTTAAAAAAATACTTAAAAAAGGACTCGAAATAGTAGATTTTCTCACAAAAGAAAGGAACTTGAAAAAAAAAAGGAAAAAGTCGGACCGAAGACATAACGCGAACCAGGGCACTACAACTTCGCGACAGCCCGGTATACACTTGAGCTATTACAATCGTTAGTACGGTGTCAAAATTTACCTTCTTATAAGAAGTAGTAGTTTTTCATTGTCTAAAAACACGGACAAAACAACTCGTTTAAAGGTATAGGATAGGATAGGATAAGCTTAATTTTTTTACTTTTTTCAAATTAACTTTGTGTTTACTCGCTTCAGAAGAGCGGAGCATCCTACCACAGGTAGGTACATATATATTTATATAAAACTATGTCCCACTTACTTTCTACCTACGTAACGTATGCTCTATCTAAAAATCTTTTAAATTTGTCTGATTCCGCAGACTCTTGAGGAGGACTCAAACAGTCGATCCTAATGACTTATAAATAAGTGTTACATGTGCTTTTAAATTACACTAAATAAAAATCTCGTATAAACATCTTGTGCTATTGAGAGTAAAAGATGCGCTCGAAACCGCCGTGGAGAACTTGATCGCAATTAAATGTATTCAAGTACAATTATTGGCCTTTATTAGAGCGCTTCGGCCGCACAGGGAATACTGTTCTCATCTCTGGACCAGGGCACCCCAGTGCCAGCTTTTTCCACTTCCAGCTCCTTCCACTTGACCAGCATCCAGCGCAGAGCAGTTCGAATCGTCAGCGACCGAGTTCTTTCTGATCGGCTCGATTCACTGACGCTGCGTAGGGATGTTGCACCCCTTTGAGTTTTCTATCGCGTCTACAACGGGGAGTGTTCTGAGGAATTGTCCGGATTAGTTCCAGCCGTCAAATTTCACGAATGCGCATCACGTCAAAATTCGCGATACCATCCTCACCATCTGCTTGGCGGTTCGCCACTACGCGTTTTACTAGGAGTTTTCTTCCTCGTACAACTTCTCTGTGGAATTGTTTACCACCGGCGATTTTTCTGGGCTGATACGACTTAGGGACCTTCAAGAATAGCTTACTCCTTTCTAAAAGGCTGGCAACACGGTTGGGTGTTGCGGTTGCTCATGGGCGGTGGTAGTCACTTACTATTAGGTGAGCAGCATGCACGTTTGCCCCCTCTTCTATAAAAAAGGCGCAGCAATCACAGTAACTATTACAGCTTAGATAACTTTTTCCGTTATCCGTCTATTTAAAATCTATACATTTAACAAGATTTTGTCCTCATTTGGCTGTTAGCTCAACATTTTCAATTTTAAGACGATTCCCTTAGAATACCCCACAAGCGAAGTAATGGTCACACACACAGAAAAGCCCATAATATATCACATAATATTAAATATTATTCACTCTGTATCATCTAATTTATTCCACACACCATATACTCGTATCGTATCGTTTTAGAGCAAAATAGCTTGACTTATTTTCCAGTAATGTATATTTGAAGTAGAAACAACCGTGCAGCACGCTGCTAATTTGAAAAGTTCACAATTACCTGCCTCAATCGCGGTTTCAGCACAATTTTCCTGTCGAATTAATGGTGCGTCAATATTGTCCTCTTCCATTACAGCTTGCTGTACAAACCGACTATAAAACGAGCAATGCCATCTAGTGTTGGGTTTATCAGAGAGAAAAATATACGTGTGTAAACTTTTAAAATAGATTACAGACTAAGTGCTTAAACTCTTAATCTCGGGTCGGAAAAATAAAAATGTACTATAATATTGAAAAAGGAAAAAATACTATGTACTTGAAATTAAAGAAAAGAATCTACATAATATATTTTAGAAAAAAAGGAATAGAAAGAGTTTGGTTAAATGTTACAGCAGTTTCTAACAAAGTAATCAATATAAAGTATATTTTATACACCAAACTCTTTAATACATATATAGGTACATTTTGTCACCGCAAGAACTCAGATTAGAAACATTGAATTTTTTTCTTTGGTTTGGTTTACGTTGAGGTTTTAACTATGTATTATGTACGTGTAAAAATATCCATTATGCCATATTATTCAATGGGAGTCGTGTGAGACGATAGAGATAAGCCGAACCTGGTTCAGCAGCAGCCTATTTCCGATAACAGCTAAATAAAAAGCTGTTCAGCGGTGGAGTTTTATGGACGTGTAATAATGGTGTGCATGTTTATGTATGGATGATCCATAAAGTTTCTAATGGCTTTTTATTATCATTTCTGGGTAATGATATATTAGATCTATTTAAACGTACTCGTATTAAACAAAACAACAACTAAGTAGATAGTACCAAACAAAACGCACAATATTAATCACGCTTATAAGGTTCTTTATTTGAAATTAGAACAAAGTTGTATTCATTTAATAAAATAATATGAAGTGTTTATATAAACTTTTACGCAAAATAAACTTTTTAATTTCCTAAACAAATTGTTTTTACCTTCCTTTAAATCTATGGTATCTATTGTATGATTGTGTAAATAAATTGTTCTTCGCTGGAACAGTTAATTGAGTCGGTTTAGATTTTAACACAATGAAATGTAAACAAGCTCCTTTATGTTTCAGACATCCGATAACGATAGTTATTACATTGAAATAGCCGTATTGTTTCGCAGTGTCGATGACAGCTCAGTGACAGTCGCATTTCGCCCCCCGTCGCGTGTGGCGCTGTCGTCCACACTAAAAAATTATCAGGGCTAGCAATTTTGAGATATATATTATAACAACAACCGAGAAAAAGAAATGAAATAATGTAAAACTTGCATGCATATTAACTACGAGTACGTCAGGGTAACCTAATTTCGCATTGTTCTTCTCTTCATCAAGAAAATTGCCCAGGTAGGAGCCTCTCTCGATAAAAAAATGACTCAATTTGAACTATAGTACAACCTCACTAAATAAATATAATAGTATACATTATACATACATACATATATATGTAAACCCTCGTTAACACGTACACGAAAAAATCAGACAAATAGTTCGTGCTACAGGGGAGTTCGTGTAATTCGAACAATGCAAAAAATGATTTCGTGTTTCGTTGTTCATCAGACATCAGTTTATATGTATGTTTATATTGAAAGGGTTGTAACAACCTTTGCCAAAATTTACAACCCTTTCAATAGCTTTTGTAAGATGGAAAGAAAATTCGAGAATTTGAATTGATTTCTGCTTTTAGGTACTCGAGTGAATGTTTGATATCCTAATCCTTTGTCTATTTTTAGAAACTCGAGGTAATGACTTTTCTAATCTCTTTAGTCATTGTTTACCGGTATTTGTATTGACCGAAAAAGTACAAAAATATACAAAATACATGATTTGGGAATTTTTATAGTTCGTATTATCCGATAATTAACCGTGAAGGGACGACAAAGTTGTTCGAAGTTCGGATTAACGAGGGTTCGTCTTAACCGAACATAATTACATTGAAGCTTATGGAACTATTGTCTAGAGCAAATTTTTGTTCACCTTAAACCAAAATTCGTGTTAACCGTGTTCGCATTAACGAGGGTTTAATATAAATATTCACACCTACCACACAGAGGGGTAGTCAGAGACTACGGACATCGATTTGGCATGATCCTGATACACCTCTCTCGCACCTTTACATGTAACTCGTATTTCAGTATGTTGTCGTATAGAACTTTTATATATTTTGTAGGCTTTCTTCCTCTTGGTTATTTATTTCTTTAAATTAAAAAATTAATTGAATGTTTTAACAAAAATGTTATACTCAGGTTATGTAGTCTTTTATACAATATAATAGACAAAACATTAATTCACAAAACAATATCTCCGGAAATATTTAATGTTGTCAATTGAAAAAATCTGTATTAATATGCATATAACTCAACTCAACTCATTCAAACCGGTAAAGAACAAATCCTTGAAAAATTTCTTCGTATGATGCCAAAGTATGTTACTACTCTGGTGATCCCATCGGATCCTGGATATGCTGTCACCACTCTTCCAAGTTTTCACATCATCGGAGACCAGTTGTCATTCCTGATAACTACCATTTTATCCTTGGTAAGAAGGTTACATATGATTTGTTATTTCTGTCGTGCTGCAGTGTGGACGCAACATGTTCTTTGTTCCAGCGTCTATTATAATAGTATCCTACTATACTGGAGATCTGAATACTATAATTCTGAAAATATATTGTAGGCAAAACTAATATATTTAAAAAGCTGTCTATAGCTTGAGACTGTTTATAAACGCTCAAAGCAATTTTTGATAAAATAACACATTACGTTATTTGTTTTTATTATTTCGCCTTCCACGGGGTGCTTTAGTTATACGGGTAGCCTCAAAAATACTATATTTGATATTAAAAGCTGGTGACCCTATTTTGAACGTCAGTGATCACAGGTAATCAATGAAAAAGATAAATAAGTTTTTTGTAAGAATCCAGACTTGAATTTATTTAAATGTGATCGGTAATTCAATGTAATCAATCAAATTATCAAACACTTATGCAAAAAAGTACCTTACTGATAAGTTCGCGGATAACATGTAAAACCCAATTCCAAATATATGGACGAAGTTTGCTCGTTTTAAAGCAGAAATAAAAACTTGAAAATATATGGCGTATTAATAATTTCTTGAATAAACAGTTTTCCATTTTCCAAATTGAATTTTGTTCATTATTATTGCTCTGAGCATTTATTCAAATAGGTAATTTAATTGCCTTTAATTTTTTCTACTTTCTACTCTACTTCTACTTCTTCTTCATCAGCTCGTATGATTCCACTGCTAGTCATGGCCTTCTCCCATAAGAAGATTAATCATCACACTGACAGGTGAATTGATGATCGTAGTATCGGACGTTCGCATCTTTGACGCTTTATTTAATTATAGCGCCATCTGTCGGGATCCATACGATCTTTTCAATATCTCACAGTTGCTTTTTACGATATCCGTTGGATGAAATGGGATGATAGCTCTGATTATATAGACAGGTATATAATCAAAGGGTGATAAATTCTCCTGAGCCGTCTCCACACTGCACTCACAAAGTACTTAGTACGTAGTAATTTTCTAAAATGTTTTATGCTTATTCGATTCAGGCCGAAAATATACCAGTTATAATTGCTATTGATTCAGTAATATCTAGTTGAAGTCCGTACATATCAAGAACACTCAGGAATAAACGCCGAATAACGGCCTATAAAAGTATACGATGTATATCCATTATTAATTGTAGTGGACTAGGATACTACCACTCCGCCCTCACTCACACCCGTCATCGTGCGTCCCGCTGCGACCCCCACGAACGCTTGAACTAGGTTGACATTTCGATATTAAAGGCATTTCAGAATTTCTATTGCGAACATACGATGGCGTAATAAATAGCCTATTATTCATAAATTAGTCTAGGTAAAGGCGTATTAGTTCTTTTAAAAACGTTTTTTGAAGACTTGAAATTAATTTATTGTTCTTGTCAGGATATTAATATAAAAATGGGTAAATAGACTTAATAAC